>JALPQI010005009.1:0-66785 GCA_025490895.1 Thaumatotibia leucotreta | reverse complement strand
TGTGTGTTCTGATTGTCAATGTGGACAACCAGCGAGCAATATGACATGCATGAGCATAAAATATAGTCGGACCGCACAATTAGATTACCCGTAACCCGTCGCCATAGAGAATCACCAGAGAAGTAAGGTAATGTAATCGTTGGCAGTCCCTTTGTCTGACCGGGCGGCCGTGACCGCGTCCAAATTACTCCGCCTTTGGATATCTACAACTCAATGACTCCTTGGTGAATTCGTGAATTCCTAACTAGATTTGACTGTGAAAATACATTTACTGTACGAAATAACTTACACCTTTTTTTCAATTATTAGCTCGACACAAAACAAAATGTTACGTTACAAGACATCCACCGTTGATATATTTTTATGAACTTGTTCTGTGTTCATAAAATATAGATGTTTAAGATCATTTATTTCTAATAGCAAGTAATACAAAAATATCTCTGTTCTTCTTTATTAAGACAGAGGTTCTGTTTAATTTATTGTTTTAGGAATAGGGACAGAAAGCAATCCGATTTAGTGGGCTCTGCAGGTCCGTATTAATCCCAAAGGGACAAGGTACAAATGTTTCATGGTAGTGGCTTCATATTTATATTGTATATAGTAACATCAAGCAAAACCGCTTAGTATTAAACTAGATATCTCGCAACATGTGAAAACATTAACCATGACCTTACCATTACCAATGTTACTTGGGTTTCACTACGTTGTAACTGTTGTAAGATGAATAAAATGGAATGAGTGTTCGACTGTTCAGTTGTGAATCACCTCTGACGACACGCATTTACCTCTTTTATTAGCTTCCTTCCTTTCCTTGACTTGTGACTCTGTAGAGTAAAAAAAATCTATAGATATTATTGCAGACTCTTTAACGACGCTGGGTACACCCGGGCTGTACGCTTGTACCCAACGACATTAAATAACGTTATTTCTAAAGTGTTATGAACATAATTTACTGACGCAAATATAATTCAAGTAATAAAAGTAGGTTGCTTCTAAAGGTTATCAGTAAAAAAATACAATGTCGCGGCAGTAACAACAAGAGCCCTATCTAGATGCCCTCGATGTTTGCTCTTGAATTTCCGCGTGTGCTGATAACGACGAATATAAATGCAATTTGTTTCTTCGTTCGTGAAAAGCCTTACTCAACGTAAACTCCTCTTTTTATTTCAGTAATCCTTCTTTGAAAACGGCTATTTATTAAAGCTTTGCAAATTTGAGACTAGTACTTTTAAAAAGAATGTAACGTTTAGTTTCACTAGATCTGTTCCTGCTGTTGCTAATTGATTAATTATTCTGTTATACACTGTACACGCGGGTCATATTAACCCATAAATTTCTGTAACAGCCAAATTAACACAATATTGTCTCCACTCCACTATTGATTTGATTGGATCAGCCTAACCAGAACCGTCACACAAAGCGATTTGGTCGCCTCCCTTATTCAAGGAACAACAATAGCCCGTGTTAATTAGCTGCTATCAAGTGCTAGTAATTGGGTCCGTTAATGGAACTCACGGTATTTTAATTTGGAAAGCTCTCCATTATCGTGACACTGTTGATGTGTCCTTGACCTGTACTTTCGATTGCTCCCTAACATGACAGTTTTATTTTGCCGTGGCTTATTATCGACCACGTTAGTGTTAATAAATGATGATGTGGAATCAACATTGATAACTACCGCGTGACGTGCTGAACAAATCAGTTTTTCCTATTGATTATTGACCTGATACTATTACCCATCCCAATGTTAAAGTTTTCTCAAGATTTTCTCTTAGAAACTTAGTATACCGTCAACATTATAAACTAATAAGCATGTGTATCAATATTAAAACTACCGTCAGCTATGTAGAGTAGTGTTTCGATAGACAGATTGAAGACAGGATATTCGTTCCGTCCGAGCCCGCTGTGTCGCTTTATATCCGCACTAGAGACCTCTGTGGGGGACGCGGTCGTCCGCACAAATTGAATAATGGCAACCTCTCTTGTAGTACTAAGTGGGTTCTATTTTGTGAACATGCCATCCGTGTCGAGCCATACCTAGTTCTTAAAATATCCCATACTTTTGCAAAGTTACCTACTGATCTATTCGTATGCCGTAACACACTAGAAAACCGTGGGCAGCATATCAATGGGTGGATAATGCTTTGTATTGACAATTGCCAAACAGTAGGCAAAGGCTTTGACTTGCAAAGTTTTTTGTTGTTGAATGTATTTTTGATAATATTATATCAAAGATGGTTACAGTCTTGTTTAACGTTAACCAGTGTGTCCACATAGTCGATGTACCATTCTGATTGTACGTTTGTTGTTACAGGCGCAAAGCGACGATGACGACGTCGGGCCCGACGACCGTCAACGTCGCGGTTGAGGAGAGCCCCATGACCGAATTCTTCGGTGAGGTAAGTTTATAGAACAGTTTCACTTGTAAGGGATTAAAAACTAACAAAACAATGTTTAAAATCGTGCTACGTATGTTTAGTATCTGTCATCTGACATATCTTCATTCATTTTAAACTGTGTTGTAATTGTAACTTGAATGTTTATAAGCAATAATTTAGTTATTATGAACACTTCTCGCTCAGAACTTCCGAAAGCCTAAGTGAAAATTCGACATTACACGTTTCTGGGTCAAGCTGCTTCTTAGGCAAAGTCACTACCGACAGTACCGACTACGGAGTACGGAGACCGTCAATCGAATAATAAATTCGAAATCATTAGTAGGTCATTTGTGGTACAGTAACTGCTGCTTCTGCTACTTCAGAAAACTAGAATAATTGCCACTACACGACACCATCAAAACAAAGCCACGAGGACAGATCTAAACATTTGACCAGTTTTAAAGATAATCAAACAAGCTAGTTTTATTTCGTATAAATTAAAGCCAAGATTTAATTTGACTGCAAAAACTGGAACAAAATGAAGCGCTTCAACTTAGGTTGCTTATTATTAGGTTTTAGTTCTTAAGGGGTGTACCGATAAAAAACTGGCAAATTCAAATGAAAAAATCGGATCGATATAGTTTGGTAACTATAATTTCATGCTTTGGAAATTAACCAGGAAGTCTTAACTTAGCTGACTGTAGTTACTGACTGTAGCTCTAGCTGACTGTAGTCTACTTTTGTGTCACAACTGCATTTCAGGTACTCACAGTACAGCTTCTTCGAAACCTCTTCCAAACATTTTTTTTCTTTTTTTGTATGCAGTTTTCTAAATTATGGGACTGTTGTCAATATATCTGGCTATTCTTACCGTGTTCCTTAAGATATCCTTGACTTATGCATACTATCCTTGATACTTTTTGGGACTGATTTCGCTTCATAAAACTATACCAAAGAGACTAAGATTTGTATAGGATTAAATAATTGATTAAAGACCCATAAAAATTTTACATAATATGTGACATAATTCCCTTCACAGAGTATTACTGCGCCCAAGGCAGGGGTATATTAAAAAAAAACATGGAGATTAACCAGAAATATAGATCACTTCTGCAGAACACGAAAATCGTGCAGTGGAGAATAAAAAAAAGAGCTTGGAAAAATATTTTTCGAAGCGGTTCTGGAGAACTTGTATTGTGAATACTGAAATTGCAGTAGCAACAAAAAAGGACCAAAGTTAGCTAATTTAAGACCTAGTTAATTACAAAAGCCGGAAATTACAGCTTTTTAACTATATTTTCATTTGAATTTGCCAGTTTTTTATCGGTACACCCTTTAAGTAAATTATTTCTATTTTATTTCACTTAATAACCAAGACACTCACTTTGGAACACCTCCTAAATGTACATGTGCAAAGTTGCTGACAACAAAATTAACTCAATGTTTATGACAAGTACAAAAGTTGGATAATAAATTACGAAACTCAAAGTAATTCAAGTTGCTGACAAGAGTGTCATTAATGTAATAAAGCCCTGATCAAGTGGAACGGTTGCTTTGAGTTAAGCAGGGTACGATGATTATATTAAAGTTATAAAAATGGTATTTTTATAGTGTAGTAGGTAGGTACTTATTACAAAACAAGTAAAACAACACATGAATAAATTAAGTTTACTTATTGGTTGGGAGAGGAGCAATCTAACACAAATCTGGATAGTTTCAAAGTACCCATGGCTTGTTTAAATCGTGATACATAACATAATTTCTTCCGAGCTGTAATAGTTTTATGAGTAACAATGTGCCTATTTATGTCCATTTGTCTATGTCATGTAACTTTTTCTATAGTAGAAACAATGTTCTCACTCTTCTCGTCTCTATGATTTGTGTTTGTCATAACATTAATACACGTATTTTCTTTTTTCTCACCGAATACTATTGGGTAAAGGAATAGTACATTTCCTAACTAGTGCGGGAAAACTTTTTTCGGCGAGGGTGAAAGTTGGAGCCCGAGTGAAACGAGGGCGACAATCACCCGAGTTAAAAAAAGTTTTTGCACGTGTAAGGGATGATTTTTTTTCATAACAAGTGCGTCAAAAAGAGAAATTTGCGAGCGCGAAGCGTGCGTAAAGTTCGTTTTTGCGCACTAGTTAGGAAATATATATTATGGAACAGTGTGAAAAGTACCACGATTTAATAAATATGTCGTGTATTTACTAGGTACCTAAACAGTTGCAGAGTGCAATAAATGTACCTTTTATGTACGTAGGTGCTCAACAAACCTGAGAGTAAATAATTTGTAACTTTTTTTTTTTTCATTTTACTTCGCGGTATTGCCTCGTATGTCAGTTCTCATGCTCTGAGCATATCTCATCAAAAGATTCTCATGTCTTCAAGTCGAGAAGCATTACATTTAATTGACCATGACCTCACTTTATACTATGTCTGGTTAGTCCATTCTTTTCTGTTTGTTTTCTTTTTCAGGCTGAAAATCCTGATCGACAGAATTTGTTACCTTCATTTATACGTTCAGTTCTACGTGGCAAGAAAGATACTCGTAGCATTGCCGCGTTCTCAAATTTTGTAAACAATGTATGTAACCACAAAGTATTTAATATCTTTAACAATGTGAAGCTTTCATTCTAACAACTGTGAAGGTCTTTATATGTTATATAAGTATCAGTACGATTACAGCCAAATGAATCGTAATTTGATTTATTAAATGAAGTTGTTCCTAAGTTTCCTAACTACTTACAGCTGTCAAGTTCGAATTGTTCGAAATAAACGCAATAATATTTTTTTAGCCTTTTAAAATAATGTTCTAGCTCTCGAAGAATTACAATTACATTTTAATACTAACCATTGAAAATAGCAGCATGTAAATTTAAATACGCAATATTTCATTTTTATCGGTCGGGAAGAGAATAAGAATCGCATGATAACATACATAAGACTGTATTATCATGTCAGGAGCACTGACTGCAGTGTCAGTAGTCACAAAGGTTGCCTTTGCTCTGCTTTTATATACAAATCTGTATTTACTTCTGCCTGTTCTGCTCTGACCAGATAAGTACCTATTAAACTTAATAGAAGGTTAACCTGTGTCAAAATTATTGTTACAATTTGTGAATAATATGAATATGCTTTACAATTTGTAACACAAAATGACTAAACTTATTCTACTTACTTTGCTTCTATTTTCCGGAAACAAACTTAACAGATTTCCATGGATCATGTTCATTTTCATAATTTTTTATAGGTGAAGGGCTGAAGGGATTAATTAATCTATAATTATGTTATATTATTATGTTATTTGTAATAAACATTCTTACGATTTCACTAATTCTCGATATTCTTGTCAATCTTGGCTATATGTGGTACATATTTTGTATGTATTTCAGCTAAAAATGGTACGGAATTAGTTGAACGTTCCGTATTATTAACAACGTGACAGCTCAATAGCCGCACGGCATTCGGACATTTGGGTCGCAACTAATCCCCTTACGCGACGAGGATCCAGAAAATCCACAAACTCCGTTTGGAATCAGATCGATCGTCATTTGATAAAATAAGCCTGGTTAGGAAATATAAATACTTAATTCACCATACGGCCTATTTTACAATCTCCGATTATCCATCAGATAAAATTATCACTATCCTTTGTTCCAGGCATATAAAAGAACTTTTTCCAGCAGCTAACATTTACCTGCATATATATTTTATTCGGGGATTTATGGTGAAACAGGTCCTTAATGTCGTGTTTCGTGTTAAAGGTTATGTTACGTTATGCCGTATAAAATAGTCATTTAAGGCTTTATTTTTTAATATAAAGAATTGTAAAATAGTGTATTTTCAACGCATTCGAATCTAGTGTAATAATGATTTGCCAACGAACTCATAGCGCGGAAACATATGTATCAGCAATTTCAGCATATCCCGCGGACAGGAAACGGGACTATCGAGAGTACCGACCCGATACTGCAGCAAACAAATGTTTCTACGATCCGTTGCTGTACTTGCTGTATCTGCTGCATACAACACGGCACTTTTATAAAAGTTGCAGCTTGTTGCTCGCCATTGTTCCACCGTTGTTCTGTTAGACTACATGCTTATTGTTCGTATAAGCGCTGTATTTTCTGCGAAAGCTCGTCCACCAAGTTCGTTATACATTTTAACGTCTAATTCGGCCGCATTCGCGTGCTGAGCACGTGTCGTGTCGATGTTTTTGAAACAGAAAAAAGCAATAAGGGACCATTTTCGACCCGCCGTTCCATCTGATTAATGGGTGTGGCCGAATTTGTGCTGGTCGGGTGGTTGAATGTTGGTAACTTACATTTGAAAAGGCCCTCAAAACTCCATAGTATTGGTAGGCGATTCGTTTAGATTTTTCGTTATTCGGCTTCAGGCTAACTCATTTCCCAATTTCGGCAATTGCCTTTTATTATCGGATTCATTTAAAAAGTGTAAAAGAAATGATTTTCTGCCTTCTTTTTTTCTGTCCTCTTAAGAGACTATTCTTTTCATAAATTTTGCTTGATGGTGTGTGAATGGGGACATAATAAATGAGTAAAATGGGTGGGGTTTTAAGCCGGGGTGGCGAGCCAGATACTATTGCGACATTTAACAATACGTGGCCCTCAATTAGTGGTAGATGGATGATCATACATGCTCATTCCCTGCCATTTCATGTAACAATAGACACCTATTTGCGATCATTTCAGACTCCCGCTGAATTGCTGAAAGTTTTGTTTGTGTATCGAAGTATTGATTCATTCATAAAAGGTGCTTTGTTATTTTTGTTATGAAAAGTTTTGTGGCGAAAAATTTCTTAAACTGTCGAAGCTTGAGTACAAAAGAAAGTTTTACGTCTCGACGATAGATACATCGTCATTCGTCATATTGTTGTTTTTTTGGGACAATAGCACATTGTAATCAGAAATATATGCCCTAAATGTTTTACGAATTTCGATAGTAACTCAAAGGTTTCTATTATTGGAGTTTACAATTCGAATTGTAAATGCAATATAGATCAGAAAGTACACATACTAAAGTAATTTACAGAAGTAATCAGATTACTTTTTGCCTAACTTTGTTTTATGAACGATAATGCCCTCTCCTACTATTTTATGTGGATGACAGAGAATACGGAATTCTAATAAATTGTTGCTAAAGTAAATAATGGAACAAATTTTATTGCTCAGTATTATCTTTTACCTCTTTGGCTGTTGATACCGATTACCTTCTCTACTATGAAAATTTATCTTTTATGATCTAGAGCATAAAATGTGATTTTATGTTGTTTGAGGTGCACTTTTTGAGCATCAGAACTGAACAATTAATTTGTAATATAATACAGGTATCAGAATAAATATGTAGGTTTTAGAGTAGGTATCATGGCATATACGTACATACGTATATGCCACATTACGGGCAGGAGATAGAGATAACTAAATACGTCACGTCGTAATTAAATTTGAGGACGTAACGGGCAAATCAATGAGTCGTTCATCAATTAGATAAGCTTGCTAATATTCAGGCTACTATACGTACGAACACAATTCCACTAGTATAGCTTTTGTAACCTTGCTGTAACTTCAGTCAGTGTCTTACCTCGCGACAGGCCTTCGCTGTATCGTTCCAATCTATGCAAAAGACGGGCTTGTTCTTGCATTGTATTAGGCCTTGTTAACTTTACACGGCTTATTACATTTGATATAGATACAACATTATGGCAAGGTGCGGAAGTTAAGGCGTTCGTTTGCTATCTGAAGTTGAATGAAATGTTATTTAATAACTATACATCATCAGCTTTTCAGTTTTATAATAAGTTCCATCACAGACTCTATATACCTTGCTCGACGCTTTCGTAAAAACAATAGAGAAATAGGTAAAAGTGTTTCTTATAATTACATACATAAATAAATTTACTAGTGTAATTATATTAAGAGATTAATTAAAATATGAGCGACTAACTAGCTGGCATAGACGAGATTGCATTATGCTATGGAGCCGTTCCTCTCACTGGGATTTTCTTCGAAGCGTACATCATGTTATGTCATGAAGGCTTACATTTTAATTTATTCAGCGTCGATGACTAACTTTAATTTTAATTTAATGAGAATATTGTTACTACATTGTGTTACGTAACTAAACGGTATTACATTAAAATTCGAACGTGAAACTATTACCATACCTATGAGAGAATATTATCTGAAATCTGCGCCATAAAAGCAACGAGAAAAACAATATCAATAATAAGCAATCGATTTTATCCTCATTCAAAATTTGACCAAATTGTAAACCAATCACGTTTTGTGTAACGATCGAATTTCGTAGAGTGGGGGGTTAGAATAGTGAATGTTCGTTTGGTCTGAATGCACCTTAAGGAAATATCCATTTTACTCTTGTTACTACATATGTATATATAGGTGTAGATATGTGCGGAGTCACCACACTAGACAAGATCCGCAATGAATACGTGCGAGGTAGTCTGGGAGTCCGTGACATAGCCGATAAGCTTCACATGAAAGCAGGATCAGATGGTATGGACATGTCAAGAGGAGACCATTCGATTATGTTGGCAACCAAGTGCAAAATTTGTCTGTCCGCGGAAAACGTCCAAGAAGGAGGCATAAGACTACCTGCACAAATATGCTGGCAGATATGGGTAATGGGTAACTGCAATGTTTCTGAAAACGACGTCAAATAAAGAAGGCTGACCCCTCCACCACGTGGGACTGGGATATCCCAGCCCTGGCTATACAGCCAGAAAGAGAGAGAGAGAGAGAATCCTGTTGCTGTCAGTATGGAATAGTAACCGTGGGTTTTCGGCCTAAATAATGTTCAAGTTCATAGCTTGTGCCTTAACAACTTTTCGAGCTAATTTATTTTCTAAGTGTTATTAAAAAAACTGTGTTTAGTAGTTATGCAAAAAGAAAAAAGTAGGTATTCAGAAATTTATACTAAATAGTTTTTCTTGTTAATATTTTTTATAAAAAATGCGGATGCTGAATATTAGTATAACCCTTTTATTAATGGCGTGACCCATCATCAGAAAAAAGTAGCCCTAAAAGCTGTTAAGGCACCCGATGCTCCCTTATCTTGCAATTTGAAATTAATAAGATATCTTGCAATTTGAAATTAATAAGATGTATAATTCTCAAGCACTGATGTCGAGCTCTTAAAAGTCACAACTTCACAATCCGATGACGATTACGATGACGTAAGTTTCCTTCTACAATTTCTACACGATAGATGAACGACGGCGAGATCAGAATAACTTCACAGAACAAATAACAATGCAGAAGGCGGCCTACGAACGCAAGGGATTTTCATATCATTACGTCGCAGCATTGTGCCTCTGCCTGTGCCTCTGTTTTCAATAAATTCCTGATGTCAGCAACGTTCCACATTCTGTTGGTGTCTTCTACAAATATAACTTGACACTTTATATACACTTGTCACGCAAACTACTGCTACAGTAAATGCAAGAGCAATTCATCAGCCGTGAACCAACGAACGCAAAGGCTTTGCAAAAGGTCCGCTAAAATTTTCGTTCTGAGCTGTCTTTGCTTCCAGCACGGTCACGGATTTCGATTGTTGGACATTTTGGGTGTTTACAAATTTTGTTATTTAATGATTAAGCTTTGAAGTGTCTAGTCAGGTGATCCGTGTCAACTCCCTTTTACCTCCATGTCACTAGCTTACATTCTCTTCTATGCTATTGCGTGGTCCGTGACGAGATAATACTAGATATTCGTCGTGAACGTAATTCCGTATGCGCGATCCGCTAACCCCAAACACTTCACGTCGGTTTCCTTTCGTGCCGCGAATACGCCATGCGTTTGCGTTTCATTTAATCCACAACTACTTTGCGCCATAAATATTCACGCCGTGGCGGGTATTCATCATAATCGTGCAGTTCATTTGCATGTTATTATGTGAGATGTGCTAACGTGGTCTTACTCGTGTGTCCTCATTTAAACGTTCTCATTCCCAAAACCTTTTATACGTATTATGAGGGCTGCTCTTGTTTTTAAATATTATTATGTTAAGCTGGTATTCGTAAAACGTTTTTTAACCAAAGTTTGAAAGCCGTAATCTATTACAAAGGTATTACGATTACAAATTAAAATCATGTTATACCTAATCGTTATTTGGGCATAGAATGATGAGAACTGCCTTGATCAAAGAAACATTATTACCACGTAAAAGGGTCAACTCCCAAATAATTTATGTACGTGCTCAGTGAAGGGCTTTACTACGAGGGAGAATGGATTATTTCCTACACTCGAAGTTCACATAACCACTCACTCACAGGTACTTAAGAGATTTAAACTTACAAACCAAAGCTCAATTAGGACCACAACCCATTTATTTATTTATTTATTACCCATAAGCGAACGCTACGAATACTGGGTGGAGCTTTGTGCTGGTAAAGTCCATTCATCCTTAGTCTAGAATTAGTAATCAAGAAAACAGCAGTTTACAACAGAAAACGTGTACTTTAAGGTTAGAAAGTTGTTCACTAGATAAGACAACTAAGGATGAATGGGGACCGTAGAGCGTAACGCTTAGGGTGCACTTAGACTAAACGAGAATTCGCTCATTCTATGAAGTCTATCCCCTAATCTACGAAATCAACGAATTTCGACGAATCACGTTTTGTGTAAAGAACAAATTTCGTTGAGTGGGGGATAGAATGAGTGAATGCTCGTTTGGTCTAAATGCACCTAGGCGGAGGACAGAGACTTCTCGCTACTGAAAAGTGGAACCAAGTATTCCTATCGCGAGCTCGGGTGGGAGGCGGTTTCAGGCGAACCAATGTAACGTGCCTTCAAGTCCCGTAACAGCTTTAACAATCGGAGATAGCACATTTACTGGTTCTTGTTAACCCTCGTCTCCTGTACGGCATGGATTGGTATTATAGTTCTGTGAAGCTTAGTTCCAAGCGTTGCAGAGCGAGCGGTTAATTACAGAGTCGCGCTCGTTTGCTGGAGGATCGCTCTGTCAAACAGGCTATAGCTTTGGTGTTAATACTTTTTTTTTTCACATCAAACCACCTTGCTTTATCTAGTTAGTAGCAAAGATGCTACTAACTAGATAAAGCAAGGTGAATGTTTGCTTCTGTTTGCAATGGAATGTTTGCTTCTGTTGTTACAGGGCCCATCCGGTATATGGCATTGTATTCCTCTTCTTTATTTTCCTGTCCCAGGAATTTAATTCTCTACCAACTTGTATTTCATTGCCATGATGTATTTATGAAGTACCTACATATTTTGCTGAATGGCTAAAGTTTTATGTTTGCACGTCTTTTCTTCCTTTTAAAAGCGTGACCCATATCCGCTCTTTGTCTATATTTATATCGGAGTGCGCTTTTCACGGATACACGGATTATACTCAACTCATAGCTAAACATACGGGGTATTTTCCCAAATATTAATGTAACATACTATTTGAATGTTTGAAAATGAAACCCTTAAAATTTTTAATAAATAAATATCTTGGGATATCATCGTACACAA
Organism: Thaumatotibia leucotreta; assembly: GCA_025490895.1. Classification (NCBI taxonomy): domain Eukaryota; kingdom Metazoa; phylum Arthropoda; class Insecta; order Lepidoptera; family Tortricidae; genus Thaumatotibia; species Thaumatotibia leucotreta. The sequence continues at coordinate 54,889 of JALPQI010005009.1, read as the reverse complement.
ATCGAACTAGACCCACGGTAAGCTCAATCTAGGCTTGTGATTTGGGTACCAAGCGACGATATATATAATAGATAGATAAATATAGATGCTTAAATACATAGACAGCTATGACCGAAGAGCAAATATTTGTGATAAATAAATACACAAATAATGCCCTCGCCGGGACTTCTAACCCGGAACTTTCAAGCTTCTTAGGCTGGATCACTACCAACTAGGCTAAGCAGGCTGACAAAACATTTATAAAAAAGGGTAATAAAACTAAAATTCGAGCTGGTTCTAGGTTCATATATTATACAGACTTTTGACTATTTTCTATATCGGACCTAAAATACACAAATGTATCGCCAAACTAATCAGCCCACATTTTTACTGAACTATCAAAGTGCATCCAACAGGGACTCAGTTCGACTTCCCACGCATTGCATCAGCTTAGTCTGTTTACGTTGTTGTACGTTGGTTTATTGCGCGAAAATTGCTGTAAACCGTTGTGTTAAAGCATTCATGTTACGTCAATTGCGCTCGACTTGGTTGAGTCAATACTAAACAGTAAACATTGAGGTCTTTATCCAGTACCGGCGTATATTATGCGTTTTAAATTGTCAGCACTTTGATACCGAAAGAAGGTTAGTTAAGAGCGCAGGTAAACTATACTGACGTAAAATAAAATGAACAGACGTATAATTCCCTGAATTTTTGAGTGCAACGTTGTTGTGTTAAAGGCACCTATATTCCAAATTGCAGCTGGAATAATTTCAATTCAGGTTCAAAACATAATATATATCTTATTAATGATCTCACTAGAAAATGTTCACAGAGATCCCATTATTTCAACTACGCTGCACCAAAATTGCTGTAAAATTTACGATATCTGATAATGAATACAGTAATATATATATCGGCGAATTATAACTTTGTCGTCAAAAAAAGCTGTAGGCTTTAAACTGAATCTTTCTAACGTATATAAATAGGAATTTTCTCTATTTTAGGGAACAGTGAAGAGGAAGCATTACAACGGTTTTATAACCACGCCCTCATCTAATTCGCGTATTTCTCGGGTTTTCCCTTGACGGGATACAACGTTTTTAGTGATGTTAACAAACCTTTGACGCGCCCGGGATTCGCGCGGCTCACATAAACGAAGACTTATGGTATATTTATTTAAAACACGTTTACATGAAAAATCCTCGGAATTCCGACCGAGGGAAATAACGGCTCCTGAAATTAAAATATGTTTTTTGCCCCGGTTCATTTCTGTATACCATTAACGCTCTACATATGTGTGTTTAAATACGACGGAGGTCACGGAGGTAAATAAGGACCGTTATGAGCGAAATGTTAATGTATTTCATTAAAGGACGCTGTCGTTTCTCCTAGCTTTACATCCTGCTTAATTAAAGTTAAGACGCTATGAAAAGGCTAATGATGTGCCTTCATTTGATTTCACAACACGTGTGCTTTGAAAATTGCTCGTTACATAAATCATCAGCACACATTTTGCTACTCTTGAATCATAAAAGATTTCCTGCCTCGATGAACACAAGACTTTTGATTGAATGTCGTTCTATATGTAATAAGGTATCCACCACACATATACATATTCTTATTACATGTTGTCGGAGGGTACAAAACATTTTGATGTGCCTAGTAGGCCCTTATTCTAACGTATTGCGTTTTATGTAAGAGTGGTGTATCTCTGGAACATTTAATGAAATTGCTCGATAAAATCCCTAGACGGCAAGGCCCCAATTTAAAACTTCTAGGCGCGACCTCGCCGCCACAAAACAAATTATGTGAGTCAGCAAATCCCGAGTTCGGTATTTCCACTGAACATTGGGTAATGCACTGGTTGTCACCGACTTGTTCTTTATCAGTTGTTCACTTCGATTAGATATACAGTCAAGTAAATAAGATAACATATTTTTGACGTAACATGTGACTGACACCAGTCCCATGTTATTTTGAATATATAATACTTTTGATAGATCTACCTATCAAAAGTGTTCATTAATTCCAGTGTATATTTATTTAGTTATCGAACCCACCAGTGAAAATAATCAGTGCCGTCCAATCTTTATTGTATTCTACCTATTAAAGTAACAACTACATGCGCCTCTAAGTCAATGATAGGCAATTGTCACCAAATTCAAGGTATCGTGAACGGGTCTTAATCGCGTAAACTTACGTTTAATTATATCCTGACGTTTCGGGCATGAACATGGAGCATATGGGCATGGAGTCTGCCTGCGACCACGGGTGTAACGTCATGCCCGAAACGTCAGGATATAATTAAACGTAAGTTTACGCGATTAAGACCCGTTTGTCTTTAAAATATGAGTGATAATCGTGAAAGTTTAAATCAATATATCGTGAACGGGATAAGTAGAAATGATGACTTGATGAGGTAAATAGGAACGGTGGGGTAATTTTTAACGGGATTAAAAATCTGCTTATCTGAATCGGATTGTTAGTTCCGGACTAACAGACCAGTTTACATTGTCCGCGATTCCTATTTATACGTACGACACGTATAGCTTTCTGTCCACCATTTATTATTCTTCATCTACTTCACAAAATATTCATCACAGACAAATTATTCATAGGATCGTCTCTTCGTCGGATCTGTAATCATAATTTCACGAATCCTGCAAACGTTAGGCTGGTACCCTTTACGAAGCGAAACCGGAGTTTATAATGTCACATAAATAAAAAACAGCGGCCCTACCGCGAACTTCAAATTACGCTATTTCGGGATTTTTTTCTGTCACTCAATTGACGCCTTCGTTGGAGCGACTAAAGGTGCATGCAGACCAAAAGAGCATTCGCTGTTCTATCCCCCACTCTACGAAATCAACCAATCACGTTTCGTGAAACGATCGAATTTCGTTGAGTAGGGGGTCTGCTCTTTTGGTCTGCATGCACCTAGAGATAAATCCCCGAAATTTCTGTGTTTGCGGTAGTAGACCAGCTAGCTACGCGTGCTACGCGAAGGTGTAGCGCGTAGCAATATTTTCAGATTTGTAGCTAAATTTATACGTAACAAGTATCATGTGTATTTGTGTAAAGTAACGGTAGATACATACGTACATACACATTAATTGAATAAAAAAACATTATAAATTTAGCACAGAATTTTGAATTGCAAGTCGACATTTTATTTCTTTCTCTAACTTGCTACGGAATTTTGATTATACTTACTTTAAATCAAACCTGGAAATACTACGTATCCGGTGTGATGTTCTAAGATTTAACCCATTCATTGCTGACGCCCCATATTTTTAATTATCACGCAGCGCCGCCGCCTTCTACGCGACGACGCGAATTCGCGGCCACGGCATCACGTTAACATTTCAATGGACGTGAATTCGCGTCCGCGGCATTAGGTTATATTATCACACTTCAAGGACGCGAATTCGCGTCGGCGGCATTAGGTTATTTCACACTTGAAGGACGCTAATTCGCGTCCTCGGCATCTTGTTTACGCATACACAGGACGCGAATTCGCGTCTTCGGCATCCGAGATAAGAATTATGAAAATTACAAATGCATTGAATCCAGAAACCAGCGACGGTATAATATTATCCTCCATAAATAAAATAACATTTTGGTATCAGCTTTTAAGTACAGTTGATTTCTAGCAAAAAAAAGAAATAACTCGAGGACGCGAATTTGCGTCCTCGGCATCACGTTTACGTATACATAGGACGCGAATTCGCGTCTTCGGCATTGAATGGGTTAACGAGATTTCATATATTTATATCACCCCTAGACCTACAAACAAACTTTAGTATTGAAACGTCAAATTATGACACTAATTCTTGACATTCAGCCACAGAAAAAAAAAAACCTTCTATTTTTTTTTTTTTTGTTACTCTACTTGTCTATAGATAGACTAAGTGAGGTACATTGTATTATTATGATAATATTGTCTAGCCCTGTAAGATTATGAACAACATTAAATATAACACCATGCATGACAAGACTTTTTATAGTAGTACCTAATCAAAATCATCGTTTAAATCAAAGAGATTTACGAACATTGCAATATAACAAACATTTATTAAGCGGTAAAAACATTATTTGAATGCGTATTAACCGCGTGCGTTCCGGACCGGATATTGGATTGTACGTTTATCTCCCTAATGTGAAAAAAGGGTTCGGCTGCATTACAAGAATAATCTTTGTAACCAAATCTATGGCTCTAGTGAAAAATAGTAACCGTTTCAATACGAGTGCACATGCAGTATTTAATTTACACCATGTTCCAAAATGTCCGGCCTTTGCCGTTCCGTGTTTTGTTTTGTATCCGTGGTTCGATTTTAGGGGTCAATAACTTGGTGTTTCTATTGTTATCATTCTCCTGAGTCACCCTTAAGACATTTAGTCACAGCCCGTGAGTCACAGTTAAATTGCTTTAAAATTCGTAATACTTTTTTTACAGTTACCTCCATGCCCTTTCCATGGTGGGTCACCCACTAATCAGACCCCGTTAATAGAGCGTGCTGGATAAATTCTAGTTGCGAACTATGCAACTTTTATACATAGAGAAACGGCTCTCCAATTCCTATTACAATTTTTTCCTACTACAAGCAAAAACACTATCCTTGCTTCCTTAGTAAAGTAATGTTCGAATGTATGGAAAGTAAGAAGCATCATAAGCCGTAGTAGTATTAGCCATACAAGTTAGAATATTATTCGGCAATTATTGCTGCCTTCGGGCTTCCGCTGTTTGTTTGAATGAACTAACAAATTTTGCATACTAGTATAGATTTTGATGCGGAGAAACGTGGGCATTTTACGTGTGAAACTATGGGTATTAAAATATAGCCTCTCTGACAATTTATGCATAGGAACTTCAAGGTGTCTGTTGATCTGATATTCACCAACCTTATCCAAACTTCTGTTTAGTACACATTAACTTTATCAGCCTCGTTCTCGAATCATCTTTATGAAAGACCTCTGCCTCTGTTTTAAATTTCCCATATACCTCTTCATTGGCAGAGAACGGCAATGAATGCAATATGAAATGGCACTGATGCTGCATTACGGTGACGCGATCGCACTTATAACAATAGCGGTGAGGTTATCGCGCGTCCGATAGCCGCTATCGCGGTAATCTGGTTAATTGGTGACTCACGCGAAGGACTTATCGACCGGAATGTACACTGCGTCAGATTTATATCTTAACAGATCGAATTAACTAAATGAGAGTCATCAATTTACTAAGTTAAAAGTTAAAATGACTAAGTTACTTGCTTAAGCCATTTCTGCTTGCTAAATGCTGCGTAGTGTCATGTTCATGTTAAGGGTTGTTTTTGGCGTTTTATTTAACCGCTACATTCCCTTCCTCACGAGTTCTGGACAAATTAAATTAGCCAATTAGAGAGTGATTTGATAAAACTGTAATGTAGTACCCTGTACAATACAATCTCGATTGAAAAATACTGATTATTATGGCTCACTTTAGAATAAAAAATGTAAGGAAGGTCATGAGAGCGGTTCAAATGCCATTAGAACAACCCTTATGCAGGATTTAATATGGAACGCAATAGAGTATAGTGTAAGTTATATTACATGTCAATATTAGCCATTCCTCTACGGGATAGGCTTGGGGACTGAAACTAATCTGAAATAAACGAATTTGTATAATGTTATGCATTATTTTGACAGCTTACATATTTTACAGATGCTTTGTCAGTAATCGCATATTTGGGTGTGCTTAAAATAATTAATTTCGATCAGTATTTCATTATTTATTTTCGTCATCAGGTTTAAAGCTTAGTAAATCTTTTAGCTTAGTATTCTTAGGAATGTTAGTAAATCCCGAGCCTTGAATATTCAACAATAACAACATAAACATATTACTTATATTTAGAAATATGTTAATGATGATGGTAAACAGGTTAACAATATAATTTCTTAATTTAACAGATAATACTAAGACTCATATATTAGATTCGCGAATTCTATTCCTTGTCCATAGTTGCGGAAAAGATTGTGACATAAGCAAATCAGAACACTGCTGCCTCAAAAATATCGTCTTAATCACTGAATATACAATGTATGTGACAATGAAAATATAAAAAAAATCTATGCTCCTAGAGAAACAATGAGTGAACAAAAAAAATTTGGGGAAAGAAAAGATAAGATCGCAGAATGTTTGGCAACACAAGTGTTGCACGTAGGAAACTCTGAGCCAAATTGCGTTAACTTCGAACGTAATTTCCTTATTTACTTCTGTTGATATTAAATAGGATGTTTAAGATTTGCATGCCCTGTCATTATAACAAATATTTTGTAAATGTTACTGCTAAATCCGGCAGTCATACCGCCATGAAATTATATTGCGATATTGGCTTTCAGTTTGTTTACTTTTCTCTCTAATGAAATGGCATTACCTAATAAATAAAATAAACATGAAGAGGCTGTTTTTATGATCGCAAAGATGAATTAAAAATTACAAAACTTAATACTTTTCTTAACCTATTTACCCTAAAATCGTTACTATTTCTTAACTTATTATAACTATGAAGTAAAATTAGGTACAACGAACAAAATACTTCCAAGGGTTAACTACGATTCTGATCTTGGCAACAGCTTACCGTAAACTTTACTACCAAAATTTCTTTTTGAAATACAACCCTCACCGCAAAACTTTGGATACCAAACAACTGTTGCTCTTTTTAAGTGAAATGTACTTAAATTAAAAGCAAAGTTACCTAAAGCAGACATCTTCGAATTTACAATACGCAACTCAATGCGACCCTGAACTAAGTTTCACGGACTTAGACTGTTTGTTTGACAAATTGGCAAAATAAATTATCAATTTAAATCAGCTTGTTCCTACTTTGATGAATTGATGTAAGTACTTACCTACCCAATCAATGGTTGTTTTGATTTGAGCTGACGACTTCAATTTGAACTTTGTGTGCGTGAATTGATAACGTGAATATGAAGATAGGCTATTTTCGCATGATAAGATTTGCCTTGTTCGTTGTATTGAATCCGTCCCTTTGTGTTTAGTCTTTTGGGCAGGAGGCGACACGAAATTCATAGCAATAGGTACTAATTCGGAATTTCCGCCTATTTATAGCTTGTTACTGGATTTCATCATCATCATCAGCCTATGTTAGTCCACTGCTGGACGTAGGCCTCTCCTATTAACTATGCGTATAGACGCATTAGGAGGTAATTGCGCATAATCGCCACGCTGGGCAAGCGGATTGGCGATCGCAGTAATGTGTCCACTATGATGACGCTGCTGCCTATCATCAATCTTGTAGAATGGTCAGTGACACTTAAATCCCTTAGTCGACTCTTACGACACCCGCAGGAAGAGTTGGGGTGGTGACAAATGTATTCTTACTGCCGTTACCACACGGCAAACTGCACGGCACGGTTACTGGATTTAATTTACCAATAATACAATTTTAATTAATATATTTATATTTGACTTCTATGGACAAAGTAACATCCAAGCAGTAATTTCTGTTCAATATCTCTGAAGGAATTAACTGTGGCTTTAGTAGAAAAGGGTTTATAACTCGCTGGCCATTTTGGAAAACGGTGTATGTACCTACTTACCTATGCTTGTATTCAGTTTATATTATGTATACCCTTGTTTTACCTTTTTCAAGCCTTGAGGAGTAGTACCCTTTTTCTCTTTTTGACTTCAAAAATATCGAAGCTTATCATGAATAACGCTGTATTTCAAAATAGTACGCGCTTGCAATTGGAATTCTAATGTTTCATTGTTAGAATTCAAATTACGACAACATAATTATTGTCTAAAGATGCAGCGTTGTTCATGAGCGTTGATATATTTCTTATTTCATGTAGAACAAAGCTTTAGTAAAGGCTGATAAAAAGATTCTAAAGTACGTGTCCAATGACCTTTGCATATATTGTCACGTCGTTGCTTTAAATAGGCTCCTTTCGCCACCTCCTGTACTTGGGTTGTTGCCAGAGAACGTTTGCAACCAAATTTAATGCTAAATTGAGCCTCAAAAGCACCCCAGTAGGTAGTCTACATGCGAGAGAAATTCTCTGCATTTAACGCCATGAGTGTTATGACTGGATATACAGTATGAACCAACGGTCGCAGTATTTGAATAATCACAGATCGCAGTTAGTTTATAATTGATTGATTTATAAAACAGTTATTTGATAGGTATCAAGGAAATAATTTATAATAAATATAACAATACGCGCTGCTTAGAATAATTTTAGCCATTCATAACCGAGGAACTGAAATGTTAAATAATAAATATGGGGTCGACAACTGTCAACCTCCATCTCTTACAGGGTAGAACAGCTTTCGGATTTGCAGTATACGCGCGGTTACATTATAATAGACCCTTAGTAGCAAGTCTAACTCAAGCTTGGGGGCCGGTTGCAAATCGTTTGTCCTAAAGCTCGTAAAGACATTAGTATGGAGAGTAGTTACAAGTATTAAGTGTAGTTGTTAGTGCTTCATGCCAGTTTGTGAATTGCTGCATAGTCGTACCCTGCGCTAAAACTTCAATCACAACTCTTAAGTTGAAAACTATAAAGCTTACGTCATGGTTGTCGTGATACCTGCTAGACTTATCAGTGAACGTCTTTATTTCAAGTTCTGAACATATAGATTCAAAAATGAAACAGTATACAAATCTGAAGCGCTGTTAATTGAGCTTAATATTAAAACCAATAAACCATTCACTGGCAGAAACTCGTTCGTACAGATCTGGCTATGTGCCAAGGTATATCACTTATACCACCCTAGTCGTAATATTTGTTGGATCGAAAGATAGACGACCGTAGCGAAACCCATCTGCATTAAAAAACCTTGATGAGTAATTAACTTCTTTCTGGCAGTGTTTTTATCGGATACGCCAAAGCGATCGTGTACTCAGTGAACCAGTGTAATAGATTATCAATGTGACGCAGTACGTGAATTATGATATTTATGATATTGACAATACAGTTGGGAGGAGCAAAAGTGGCAATTGTGATTTATGCATTCAAATTATTTTTGACTTTTGTCTAATTGATGGAAATAAAAATACAAAGCGAATGTCAAAAAATCAGTTGCTATAATGCACGTCACTATATGGTACGAATTTGCCTAATCATTAACTCCCTGGCATACATTATAATATGCATCATACTCTGGCTTGGCTAGCGATTGGAATTCCTCAGGTCTGCATACAAGTTTTTCTACATAAACTCGCTCAACCAATTTCAGCTTCTGTACTGCCGCAGTACAAACAACGTACAACCATACTGCAATGAGCTTGTATCTGTAGGGCACCGGTTTTTGAAAGGCGCAACTAAAGTAGTTCCAATAGTTCCTTGTTGTTAATGGAAATTTGATGAAAACCGTGAATCAAAAACCGATTAATGTATCTTCACAACTAACGAAATACTTTTACTTTATTGTGACTTTATACGGTCCTTTTAAGGTTAGTTTTTATACAATTAACACTTAAAAGGTAAAGGAAAATATTTATAGGTTCATGTGATACATATTAGTAATGTTACTAATGTTTGCATTTTCTGCTGAAGACCAACACGCAATTTACTGTATTACAGAATTCAAAAAGCGCCGGCTTAAAGGCAGAACCAACTATTTCGGTAAAACATCTTTTAGCAAATAGTGTTCTATGACATTGGCATAAAATACGATTTGTCAAAACCAACTTCAAGGAAATAGTTGGTTCTACCTTTAACCCGACGAAAGGCAATTTTTTTTTTCATTATTTTGATGGTTTTACTCGTATCAAGGGTAGAGTAGTACACTTTGATATGATATTAAAGAAACATAAATAATGTAAGTATTCTTTCATTTAAAATACATGTTTGTTGACAGGTGGAAGAGATACGGGAGATGATAGACAAGATTCAAGCAAACGTGGAGGAGGTCAAGAAGAAGCACAGCGCCATCCTATCAGCACCACAATCAGATGAAAGTATGTATAATTTACTTCCATATTTCAAATAACGTACACGAGGAAACTTTGTTGAATCCATAACTGATAACAAAAGTTCCCACAACTTTAACACACAATAAACTGAAATAGAAATTAAATTTAATGATTACAAGTTATTTTACAAAAAAAAAGAATTAATGATTTATATTTAAAAATATGTGGAAAATAAGGGTATAGAAGCTCTTTTGTTAACTAATTTAAAATGTTAAGTATAGCTATTAATGAAATAACCTGTACTAAAATCACAAGAAGAGCGATCCATATCATCATCTCTGAAAATTATAACAACGACTAACATGACTTATGACTTAACTTATGGTTGGGCTTTTATTGCCAGTCTAAGCTAATAATATATTAAGACGTATCAATTCTATTATTAATATTATTATAGTACCTAATGTAAGTGCGAAAATTTCATAAAATTATACTTAATATATCTTGCTAATATCCTTGATACTTTTTGGCACTAATTTCGCTTCATAAAACTATCCCAAAGAGACTAAAATTTGTATAAAATTAAACAATTGATTAAAGGTCCATAGAACATTCACATAATATGTGACATAATTCCCTTCACAGAGTATTACTGCGCCCAAGTAATACTCTGGGAAGGGAAAGTATATTAAAAAAAAAAAAAAACATGGAGATTAACCACAAATATTGGTCACTTCTGCAGAACACGTAATCGTGCAGTGGAGAATAAAAAAAATAGCTTGGAAAAATAGATTTCGAAGGGATTCTGGAGAACTTGTATTGTGAATACTGAAATTGCAGTAGCAACAAAAAAGGACCAAAGTTAGCTAATTTAAAACCTCCTAGTTAATTACAAAAGCCAGAAATTACAGCTTTTCAACTTATTGACCCGATTTTTTTCATTTGAATTTGCCAGTTTTTACCGGTACACCCCTTAGGCCCTGGTAAAAGATAAAATTATATAGAGGACATGACTGTACCCGGTTTTATAATATCTCAAATGTCTCACAAAGTTGCTGTTCTGGAGCCTACTCAATTAGTGATGTGCCGTTACCGTAATTTACGAGAATTTAGAGAATCTTGTGGTAACTTTCTCGGTAAGATTACCAATATCGGTAATTAATGAGAAAGTTGTCTAAATACACACATTTTCATTATTATTTTTCCAGGATAGTATTTAGTTGACTAGCCATGACTTATGTAGAAATTTTCAAAAACATCCGTGGACGGGAACTAGTTTATTACCAAAATTACGGTAAATTACGGGCGTAAATTACCGAAAATTCTCTCCGCGAAAGTTCTCAGGTAAAATTTCCTATAGAAAACTTTAATGTTTTCAATGATATATTTAATTTTTTATCATCATCATCATCATCATATCAGCCGAAAGACGTCCACTGCTGAACATAGGCCTCCCCCAAAGATTGCCACAATGACCGGTCCTGCGCCACCCGCATCCAGCGGACTCCTGCGACCTTCACCAGGTCATCGGTCCACCTTGTGGGGGGCCTACCCACGCTACGCCTTCCGGTACGTGGCCGCCACACAAGAACCTTCCCGCCCCAACGGCCATCGGTTCTACGCGCGAACGCAGAGAGACTCCTAGCATAGCCCTCTCCATAGCCCTTTAGGTGACTTTGAGTCTTCTTATGAGGCCCATTGTAAGTGGCCACGTTTCAGTACCGTATGTCATCACTGGCAACACACACTGATTAAAGACTTTCGTCTTCAAACACTGCGGAATATTGGACGAAAATATGTGTCGTGGCTTCCCGAACGCTACCCAACCGAGTCGGATTCGACGATTGACCTCTTTCTCGAAGTGGGACCTACCTAACTGAATAGTTTGCCCAAGGTATATATATTCGTCTACAACTTCGACTGTACATTCTCCGATTATTACGGGAGTTGGTGCTACATTCGTAGCTACGTTGGTGCTACGTTGGAATTCGACATGATTTTCGTCTTATCCATGTTCATCCTAAGACCAACTCGCTCGGAGGCTTTACTGAGGTCAACGATCATAGTACTTAAGTCCTTCAAGGTCTCAGCCAAGACTACTATATCGTCAGCGAATCGAAGGTGAGTGAGGTACTCGCCGTTTATGTTGATACCCAGCCTTCTCCAGTCCAGAGTCTTAAAGACATCCTCCAGTGCAGCGGTAAACAGCTTAGGGGAGATGAAATCTCCTTGCCTAACTCCCCGCTGCAGCAGAATAGGCTTCGAGCTCTGGTCTTGGAGTCGGACTGACATTGTGGCGCTCTCGTATAAACACTTCAACACCTCGATATAGCGGTAGTCAACTTGGCACCGTTGGAGAGACTGTAGTACTGCCCAGGTTTCGATCGAATCGAAAGCTTTCTCGTAGTCCACAAACGCTTAACAGAGGGGCAGGTTATATTCTTCGGTCTTCTGTATAACCTGGCGAAGCGTATGGATGTGGTCTACGGTACTAAAGCCTCTTCGGAAACCGGCTTGTTCGGGAGGCTGGAAGTCATCAAGCCTGCGTGCAAGACGATTCGTAATGACTCTTGAAAACAGCTTATAGACATGGCTCAGAAGTGAGATGGGTCGGTAGTTCTTCAATAAAGCGTTGTCACCTTTTTTGAAGAACAGTACCACCACACCTTTGTTCCATGCCTTTGGCGTTCTCCCTTCCAGTAAGACGGAATTGAACAACTTCTGAAGGGCCGTAAAGATCGGTTTACCACCCGCCTTCAGAAGCTCAGCTGTAATTCCGTCCTCCCCAGGCGCCTTGTTATTTTTTAGCTGTTCAAGAGCCATTCTAATCTCGCACAGGCTGATGTCCGGGATGTCTTCTGTATAGTGTCGGGTCAGTCTAGCTCTGAGGTCTTCCGCTAGATCAACTTCGGGTCTGCTAGTTGACGTGTACAGCTGTCCATAAAAACCCTCTATCTCACTCAGCAGCTCAGATCTGGATGTGACGATTCTACCATCCTGAGTCTTTAATTTGGCTTTAAGCTGGCTTTGCCCAACAGACAGATCCCTTGCAAAAACTTTAGAGCCCTTGTTCCGCTCGATGGCTTCTTCTATACACTTGGTACGGAATTGGCGCATATCGCGTTTGAGGGACTTAGAGATCTGTCTGTTGAGCTGCCGGTATAAAGTCGCATCAACTGAAACTTCAAACTTCTGTCAAAAGCAAAAGTCAGTCTTTTCAATGACAATTTTTTGAGGTTGGATCCTTTTTGCTAAACTACGTCCAAATAAAAAACTGGAATCTGTTCTACGTTAGGGGACACAATTATTTTCGCCACCATAACTACCTGAACCTAACAAAAGATACGGGCCAATCACGAAACATCCAAACTCAGGACAATGACATAGCCTAGCTTCTAATTAGATAGTATTTACAATCACCGCTAAACCCTTTAAATTTTACCTGCAAGTGCTACCTTAGATAACACGATGAGTAACAAAAGATCTTATGATTTACGAGCACAGTAACATAATTACCACATAAATAGGTGCCTGAGCCAGATAACATTAAAATACTTATTTGAAAGTACCACGTGAATCGATGAAATAATTTAACATCATAAGATGTTTAAGCAAAAAGGTGTGAAATAACTTTCGTTAAGAAAACAACACGAAAAATAATAAAAAGTTTGAAAACGCGATATTTGTAAACAAATTTTAAACACGACCAAACATTCTTAAGCGGTAAGTTACCGAGAAATTTCCGTAATTTACCGTAATTTCCATCAATGAGAATTACCGTAAATGCGTAATTTACCGACGGCACATCACTATACTCAATACTCTCCTTAAAATTATCCTATAAATGCTAATTTCGAGTATCTGTGTTCAGTGTCTATATTAGTATTAACGCGAGTAGGGAAATTAAAGATAATAGGATGAAATTTGTAAGATAAATATCTACATGAAATATACATACATACCTAAGTGTGCCTTGCCGTATTCACAACTTGCAACGACCTGGAACCGTAGTTTTCGGTTCAAAAGTTTAAAAGACCATGACAAATTTGGAACATTTTCTTTTCTGAATTCGGCGGTGAGAACTTTGTCCTATTTTGGAAGTGGATTAAAAGGATTACATCCGTTCCAGATAAAGATCTAAGACCGGCCATACACGGACCACGGACCGCTTCAACCAGTCCTTCCCGTACTTTCTGCAATCGGTCTGCAGTTCCCATACAAATGACTGCTTGAAGAGGTATGGCCGGTCTTACTGTCATGAAAATTTATAATTTATCATGTTTATGCGTCCTCTATCGATGGGACGTCGTGACGTAGGTGGGGCCACGTTAGTTGATCGGGATAGATTGAATGTCGAACTTGGTGGCATTTGCAATGCCGGGGGCGTTCATCTGTCTGCCTTTGTGGGAGGACGTGGGAGTTTGCGGGAGCGTGCCATTCCATGGAATACTTTACTATGCTTATTAAGTGTCCTTGTTGATCGATTTGGAGGACGAAACTAGAACAAAATTTAAAGCAATTACTTTAGTCATTAAAACTTGGAAATTGGTTGGTCGTTTAACTATTTGGTGTCATCTGATAGTTATCGTGATATGTCAATTAGTCATAGACTACTGCACCCTACTGTGTATTATATTATGATACACACAACGCTGTTACAAAATGAAAAATAATTAACATTAAAATCAATTTATCGGAGTTACTTTAAGTTGTAGAAAATTAAAATGGACATATCCCAAAATCATTGAATGTCAAATCTCAAAGTTGGAACGATTCTTAAGTATCATGATAAGGTGGATTTAGACCAAACGAGCGAATGCTCATTCTATTTATCCCCCACTCTACGAAATTCGTTCGTTACGCAAAACGTGATTCGTCGAAATTCGTTGATTTCTTAGTGGGGGATAGAATGAGCATTCACTCGTTTGGTCGAAATCCACCTTATCACAATACGTAAGAGGGCATTTTCGCGAGAAGAGATACAAAAACTAATTTTTCTGAAACAGGTAAATTTTATGTTTTTCCTGCTCAGAATCACGAGCTCTTTCGATCCTACTAGAAGAAAAAAAGTGTCTCAACTTTTTGTTTCTATTACGTAACCGTTTTTCAAACACTTTGTACAGCGGTTACAAAGTGGAGAGCATGTAAAATGTATGAAAAATGTGGGACCAATTTTTTCTTGTACTTTTTTTCTCCTAGATAGAAATAACTCGTTATTCTGAGTAGGAAAAACATTAAATGTACCTACCTTAAAAAAAATTTTTTTGGATCTCTTCTCGCGAAAATGCCCAAGAACCGAAGAAGAAGTATTGTATGTAAACTTACTGCGTACTTGGTTTCATATACATAACGAGTATTTCCGTTACGTAAATATACTTGTTTACGAAATGCATACTGTGTTTGTTACACACTATTTTGAGAATATTTTATACTTATGAAATGTAGATGGTATCATAAAACATAAGAGTCCGTGTACGCTACTATAATTACATATGCTAATGCTTCAATTAAAAACTACCACGGTAAATCGTCGTAAGGTCAGGACTGTATGCAAGACTCCATCACAAGCCATTGTGTAAACGAATTTCCGTAGTCAACTAATTATCGCTAATACTTAACTACCCAATCTGTCATAGTCACATTTAGACGATGAATACGACAATATTTATTATAGCAACACCAGTTTCACTTGCACAAACTATAGATTTGTTTCCTACCTCACAGTGGCCTAACCCGAGATTGTGCAAGTGCAAGTGGACCTAAGTTAAACCAATCAGCTAACCGTGAACTACGAAAATCGAAAATTTCGAGCGTGTTTCTGTCACTCCAACGAAGACATCAATTGAGTGAGAGAGTCAGATGCTCGAATCGAATTCTACTATTTTCGAAGTTCGCGTTAATTAGGCCACGACTGTTCAGGGCAAAGACATTTGGAGGAACATTTGGCGCGAATTCCCTATTTCCCCGGACTTTATAACTCACATAATAATCTGCGCCTGCATGTGACCACTGGTTTAACGTCATGCCCGAAACGTCAGGATAATATTAAATGTAAGTTTACTCGATTAAGACCCGTTTGTCGTTAAAATATGAATGATAATCGTGAAAGTTTAAATCAATATACACACAATAATGCCGGTAAATACATAAATTCAGTGAGGTGTTTCCTCACACGAACAGGGTTTCCCCAATGACGCAACAACCCTATTATACCGTAGCTGTAAAAACGAATAGCAACATTCAAGATACGTAGAGTCTGGTTCGTCCGTCTTCAGTGACTAGGAATTTTCAATTTCAATCTTAACAGCTCTTAACTTGATTATGCACAACTTTATGGTTTTTTATAATGAAATCAATAATCCTAAGTCAGTGATTCCTGCTCGCCGCTCTTTTTGTTTTATGTTAAGTCTACGATGGCACGGCTCTGATTATTTTTGCTAGACAATTTATAAAAGTATTAAACTTATATACGGCCTGGCGGGGGCGGCGTCTCGGCGTCGGAGGCAGCTCGCCGATGACGCATCGCTGACTCAAACCACATGCCGATTACCGAATCAAACTAAATAAAACGTCCATTCATAGTCTACGAGCTACGAGCTGTCGAGTACCCTTGCCAACATAGTTAACAGACCAATCGTGTACTCTATACGAATTGTAATAAGGGTTACGAATTATCAGTTTACTGTAGAGTTTGTGCGCTCTGTAAATGTAACACATTAGTGTATGCTTTATAGGCACATTTATTATTTATTATACTTACTGAAGATAATTCGTCAAGTACAATAGAGCTGTATTAGACTCAACCCTAGACAGTGGCCGTACCATGACTTTGCAAAACTGTCTATTGGTAGGTAATTTTAGTACTATTATACACCGTGTTTTTATTGATTTCCGTTAAATTAAACGGAAGCTTATTTAGGTCAAAAATAATCAATTTCTCTAAGAAACTAGTATCTTAACTCTTACTATTAATGAGTTATAAAAAAAATAAGTTTAATGACTGAACAAGTGTATTGCAACCTTTATTACATCCTAATGCTACTTATTTTGACGTGTGCCGTCAGTCACCTGAAATTAACTTTTGTGTTATTCTTAAGGTTCTCTCACACTTACCATTTCATTTATTATGAATGAAAACGAAAAAAAAAATTTTTTTTATGTAATATATTAGGAATTTTCCGTACATAGTGAACGCCGATTTTCCTTATGCTTTGACAGTATTTTTACCTTATCCGCAATAAGCTGATATAGGTTAGGTAGGATATAGTTCCTAATCTTAACATATCCATAGCTCAAATTCTATTGTGATGAAAGGTACCTACTGTAGATAAACTATTTATCTGAATCTCGAGTTTCACTCCAATAGAAAATCCGAACTCCAAATCATTTATTTTAGAACTTATATCTATTATGCGATAGCACTAATCCGTTTCACGAATCGTACCTAATGTAATTTTGTTAGTTAGTTTAATACAAAATCGGTCGTCTACGGTTAACGATAAAGTTAGCCAAATATAACACTGTTATATTTGTACCCACTTTATGACTAATGAGTGAAGGTTTGTTGGGGCTGATTCTGACGCAAGATTAGCCGGAATTAACGAAAGCCCCGCGGCGATGAGGACGATCGCCCCACGCCCTTACTCCCACCTTTTTGTTAAGGGCCATTATTCCCAAACTTCTAACAACCAGTCTAAAAGTGACCTCTACATCTGTGAGGACTATGCTCAATCAGAAATCATGGTTATACTGGATTGTAGCAGACGTGTGGTCGGTATACAATCCAAACAAAAAGCGATTTCGTAAGGCGGTGGCACGTCGTGTACCTTTGGATTTCTCACCTAAGGTACAAGGTAATAAGCAATAATTTCTACTTTTGCACATAAATTAAACGCATCGCTTGGGAGTTTTAAAAGTTATCCAGCTTTTCATATAGGTAATAAGTTTAAATTGTTCGCAATGTTGAGTTTTAGTTTCTAATTGTACAAAACAATCAGCTGCCTTTTAATGTTCTTTCTTAAAGTAGGATTTAGTGAACAATAAATTCTACATTTATACATGAACTAGCGATCCGCCCCGGCTTGGGTACTATACCTACATAAAAACCTTCCTCTTGAATTACTCTACCTATTTAAAAAAATTTCATCAAAATCTGTTGCGTAGTTTTAAAGATTTAAGCGTACAAAGGGACATAGGGACAGAAAAAGTGACTTTATTTTATACCATGTAGTGGATTTGACATCTTTCGCTAGGAAACTTAAACAGTGTAGCGTTTAAGTGATTTAAGTTTGTGCTATATAAAATAGAAGTAATCTCGATTAAGTTACTTACTCAGTTTGGAACTTTGGAGGTGAGAATTTAAGTCTAAAACTACTACCACGTCATGTACACCTACCGTTCTTTGGGATGACTGATAACTCGCACGTGGAAGTGAAATTTATACTGAGCAAAGAAAAATCTTGTACCTAGTGCGTTCAGAACTAGCGAATTGATACATTAGCGAAGGTATGAGATCGTGATCTTGGAGCATAGGCGCGACAATAGCGTGGACCCTCCAGTAGTGTCACGATCACCAATTGACCCGACCTAAATTGCCTCGAACAAGCCATCGTTGCTGTCGTTATATCGAACAAGCTGACGATAACTTTTTACACGACGCTTATAATAATAGGTCATTCTTCAATGCGCACATTTACGGTTCAGGAAGCCGAAAACGTGGCTACACTTTTTTCGAACTTTGTATAATGTGTTTTGCTTTTACAGTCTGATATATGTATAGGTATACAATTTTAATTTTTAATTTAGCACGAGTAATAAATTTACCGCCTTTTGAAGTATTACTAATTAATTTACTTTGACAGGTAGCATATTTCAGATATTACGTTACCAACCTAATATTCTTACCTACTGAATATTAAATGTCTATTATTAGGTATTACCGAATATCGTTCATTGTTCTATAAACAGCGTAAATCAATGCGTGGGCGGGTGGATATTTATTACCATTTTATAAAAGGGCGATGAATATCTATGAGAGAAATTTAACAGTTCTTGATATTAACGTCTGCTTTTAATTTCATTATCGCCTTTTATATTTCTTAATGTGTGTTTGTTTTTTTTTTCAATAATTTATGATTGTTTTGTAGGTTCTTTTTAGTTCGATTTTTGGTAAAAAATAGGTACACGCGAGCTCTTGTTCATACTCAGTTTATATATACGCACAAACATTGAAACTTATATCTCGGTAAGCTCTTTATCTTTTTGTGTGTTTATGCCATGACTAAGGAACAAATATTTGTGGTGGCTGTTTTCTATAATATTTAACCGTGTACCTATTTATATATTATATGATTTATATTTATAGTCGCTTAGACTCACAATACAAGCCTTAATCGAGCTTTCAGTGGCACTAGACTAGGTAGACTTGGGTAAGATTGTCCCATGATAATTATTTATTTATACTACAAGAGTCAGAAGAGTAGAAAATTTTTAACCGTTATCGTAAATTCGAAATATTTTGTAATAATTTACTAATTGCCGATAAGTATATTTATTCAATTGTTCCAGCACCTTATTGACAAGCGTGCAAAGGATTCCTATTTGCTTAGATATGCATTATTCTTAGAATTGTTCTCTTACCAGTAAATTTGCATGTAGCTGTTGTATTACGCAACGCAAGGGCCTAGAAAACTAGGTTTCGTCAACTGTTCCTACATTTCAGTGCGGAAATAGCGATTCAATTTCGTATATGGGCATCTCTAAATGTCTGGGCACATGCTAACATTCTACCCGACGGTGTAGTGAGAAAATGGCAGGTTTAATGTTCCACGGGGGACCACAATGTTCCTTCTAGTGAAAGCTGTCATGTATATGGCAGTTTAGTGTTGCGTTAGTGGCTTTTGGTCAGGCGACTTTCAATCGGCACTTTTTGTATGTTCGTCTATAATTTTGCGAGTTACTTCAATGAACATTTCTTTATTATGATCTACTGTACAAGCGGTAACTGATTGACCTACTATTTTCCTATTTTGATACCAACTTCTTAATGATAGGTGCCAACCTTACAACACTTATTATTTGTTTGTTTCAAATTAAGGTTAGTTATGTTATGTGTACATAGTTTTTTTTTTACTATTTGAGTAATGCTCAATTATTGTATTCAGGATTCACGAATAAATCTAATAATAAACTTAACATAAGTCACATTAGGGATGTGACATCACATAGTCATATAAACGAGTCAGGTGTAATTTTATTTTAATTTAAATTAACTAAAGTGTTATATTATTTGCGTACTCCTTTAAATTGCAGGATCAAAATGTTAGACTTTTGTTTAAAAAAGTAGAATACGTAGCAACGTTTATATGAATGTGGTACTTAGCTTGATTGAAGATCGGGGTTGAGGCGATTGCGCTTTTTCAGCAGTCAACTGGCGACGAAAAATACCTACTTAATTTTTTTTTTTCAATTTTAGATCAACTACTTTGACTCGTAAATGGTACAGTCGCCTTCATAATGTTGTTGAAATATCTGACAATTCCAAATAAGTTGCTCGTTAATCTGGAAATCAAGAGATTTCTCAGAAATAAATAAGGTTTGTAAAATTTATTACGGAAAGTAGTAGTAGTAATAGTAAACACTTTATTGCACAAATCATAAAAAATAACAAACAAAACGTATACAATGAAATTGTACAAAGGCGAACTTATCCCTTTAAGGGATCTCTTCCAGCTAACCTTTGAGTTTGTACCTAAGGATAAACACAGGCTAGCTAGGCTTTGGATCTATGTATATGTCTCGAATGCACCTAATAGGCACGACAACTCGGTTAATAAAAAAATTAAAAAACCATTTATCCGGTAGTTTAAGTTCTAATATCACTATTAATATATCACTTTTTCAGTGTCAAAAAAGTGACAAGGCTTTAAATTTTAAGAATAACCTCTAAATCTAAATGTACAGAGGTGTATTTCTTCATAGTTACATTACACTGTACAATTAATTCATTTATAAAAATATACAGAGTACAAATAACTCCGAGGTTTTGAGTATAATAAATATATTGTATAGTGTACCTGTTGTCATGACGTTACCGGCGCCTATCAATGGCTGATCTTATTTTGTCATGCGATCGTTTACTTGGAGAGGAAATGCGATTTCCGTGTCCTCCAACGAAGGCGGTTGAGTTTGAGTTTAAGTAGGAATAGGCATTTAATGAAATCGTGAGCTGTGTTGTGAGGGGTAGTCTTCGTGGTTTCCATTTTAAGAGGATAAAATTAAGTGGAATTCTTCGTGCCTGTGCTTAAATTAAAAAAAAAAGAATACTTACTATAAGTTTGCATTTAATCCATTGAACATGGATTGTTTGTCTCCTTAAAAAGTTACGGTTCTTTGTTCGAATGTGCATGATATGTTTGCGGCAATCCGAATGAGATGGGCTTTTCAAATTATAAAGCCGGCTTAGGGGTCTGCAGTGATTGAGCGCCTGGTCTCCCCCGGGTCGCGGAATATATTGCGTGATGCTGGCGCTGTGCGTGAGCGACTGGGAAAATCCCATTATCGTTAGCTGCGCCGTCCACACCTGCTCGCAGCATACATAACAGATGGATTTACTATTAGCCCAAAGTGATTTACGACAATAGATAGGCTCATTATTCATTGGGTCCTTAGAAATGAAATGCGTTCAGTCAGCGAACAGTGGTAACACTTTCTATTTTAACTCACGGTGAACATTACCATTAAAAATTGTTTTTTTTTTTATAACTTTTATACGTCGAGAATACATCGCAATGTCCAAGTCACCAGAGTTTCTCAAATTTCCAGTAACTAAAGCAGAAAGGAGGAAACTGTCTAGTTGCCAGTTCCGCAATAAATTAGTTTTGGCCGTTCTGAATATTGCATATTCCTAACAAGAAAAGTTTTACGTAGCACTATTGTTCATTTGAAAGAGCAATATTGTTAATAAATAACAGGAGAGATACTTATGTTACTTCGGTGTATACATGTGTTTCGTCGTCTTTCTTATTATCATATCTATGCCGAGTCAACCCGAGTCATAAATCTCGTAATATGAGCATGAACCCAGGATTAATCGCGACTGCGTGGATGAGTTAAAGCATTGATATTTCGAGAGCAAAGCGCCAGAAGTTCACTCGAGTCTACAGCTTTGGCGTTAATACGAGGATGAGTCAAATCTTTTATAAGCCGATAACTTCGCCCCGGAATCCAGAGCTACTGGGAGTCGGAGATGTCGGTAATTTTTCTCTCGTTTGCCGTTATCGACGACGAGCTTGCCTGCCGGTGACAGCGGGATTTATCTTATTGCGGAAATAAACAGTCATTCATTTATCAGCTGTATCCAATAAAACTGACTCCTAAAAATATCTTAAATTTATTTAAGATTAACTCTGTTTACATTTACTTCCTTATGGGACTGCGGCGAATGCTAACGTGATTACCAATGTTAGACAAAGTTTGGCCCCGAGACGAAGGTTCCAACCTGTCTGGACGACGCGTAATGACTGAAGTTTCTTATCGCCGAACGTGCACTGAAGCGCTCTTGTAGTTATTTGCCATTACTTGTTTGTTGCGATATTGTCAACTTGTCACCAAGTACCGCAAGCTGAACAGAATAAGTTATGGACTTAGGTATGGCATGGCACAGAACTTATCAAATTAATCAGAATACGACTTTTTTGTTCATAAGATAAGGAACGTGCAAATCATTTTTCATTGACGTTCAGTACAATGCATAACAAACATACGTCCCAACTAACATTTTAGCGATAAAACTAGTTCTACAAAAGCTGTATATTCTTTCGATTAAACACTGATAGCGATAGTGTGGCCTAAAATTTAGCGATATAGCACGCTATAACTCTCTTATAGGCGCAAATAGGCACCGCCGTTAGAGCTCGAAGTTCTATAGTGGTTCATTTTATGCGCAATAGTGATAAACTAGTGATACAATAGTGCTACTATAGGGATAATTGTTGCCGGGAGTAATAATAAAGGGCTAGAGTAGCAGTATTTTCGCTTGTAGTTCTAATAACCGCGTAAAATGTCATCTTGTATCACTTAAAGTGTTACAAGAACACTGCTATAGTGAAAATTATCGCTGTGCGTCGCAATATGGAATCTTTTATAGCTTATAATCGTTTGTGTAGTTTTAAATGTCAAAATATTTAATACGATTTCATTCGGTTTGTGTTGTGTGCAATGAAGATTGTTTGTAATGGCGACTTGATGGATTGTGAAATCATTACTAGTTGAGTACACAAAGTTTCACGACGCGTATTAGTGAATTCAACCAAAATTCTAATGCGGTTGTTACTTTTCTGTCATTATATGTGGTATTTTACATCTCAATTTTCAAGCGCCTCGTAAATTTACAAGTTTTAACAAAT
Organism: Thaumatotibia leucotreta; assembly: GCA_025490895.1. Classification (NCBI taxonomy): domain Eukaryota; kingdom Metazoa; phylum Arthropoda; class Insecta; order Lepidoptera; family Tortricidae; genus Thaumatotibia; species Thaumatotibia leucotreta. The sequence continues at coordinate 31,581 of JALPQI010005009.1, read as the reverse complement.
TTGGGATGCTAAAAGTACTGTAGCCTAGGTTATGTTTGGTAAGTAAGTTAATTATAATCTTTAGTTTTGTGAATGGTTATGCTACACATACTAGATATTGTAATATTAAAACAATTACCTTAACAATTACTGCTTTATTACAATATTTTAAGCATTTTTTTTGTATTTGTTTATAAACAAAAATGGCGTTTCACATTCTAAAGACATGATTAACTCTAAAGGTGATAATTTTATCTCCAGTAGAACTGACAGCTTTAAATGTATTCCCGATAACCATTAAAGGTTATAGAGTGAGGTATCTTATACCTCAAAGCGTTAAAAATAACTTTAAGTGGTAATAATGTTCACGTAAACACTCTTGTAGAGCTACGGCCATACCGCTGTTATAGCACTTCAAGCTCTAAAAAGCTAAGTGATTTAACAGGGAAAATTATGTCTGTTGTATCGCTAAATTACTAAGTGCTATAAGAAGTCATGTTACCACTCTTAAATGGCTTAAGGTTACTTTTATAGCTTTTGTAACACTGTACGCGACATTAAGCACTAAAAGGTAAACATAACACGATTCTAGACCTACAGCGCGAGTAAGTTATAATGGGCACCCCAAAAGAACCTCCAGTGTTAAAATATCCTTAAAGTGGTAACCATAGCATATAAAAAGGCAGTTAATACCACCTTATTACAGCTTTTAGCTACAATATGCAATCTTATGTCTATTATATCACCTTACTAGCACCAGTGTATTAAGAGGACTGTTTATTTCCATAGTATCACCTAAAACTATTATTATGCGTCTTATAAAACTACTATATCACTCAGGATTCTAAATGAGTTGCTGTTATAGCTAATATGTTTGTTGGGGTTCCTATCAACATATTGTATATGTTACTAAAATGCGTATACACGTATCAACTAAAAGTAACTTGTACAATCCAGAGGTAACACAAAGTTAAACGGCTACAAGTGTAAAAAAATGTGGAGAGTTATGCAAGTGGGGATGAGAATGATATTTGCGTTGCGCGTTAAACGTCCAATTTTAACTCTAAAATTTCTCGTCTCGTTTCAGAAACAAAGAACGAATTAGAAGATCTCATGGCTGATATTAAGAAAACTGCCAACAAAGTCAGAGGAAAGTTAAAACGTAAGTTGAATTCACACGTACAATTTCCATTGTCACTTTTCGCATATTCTCAAGCGAGAATGTACTTAACCTTGTTCCTGGGAAACTTTCAGCGGGGTTGTTTTAGCCTTGCGAGAGGTTATTGCTTCCCTTCATTAATTAGTTAAATGTTTTACTTTCGCGCTGTATTCAGTGGAGGAAGTGATTTATAGCTCCCTTGAAAAAGCCTGAAAGCGGGAAGACTTATAATAGCAAATCTGTGGGGAGAGTTTCTATATCTAGATATTTCTCTGAATTTACATTTTTTTGTTTTTTATACCAACCTTCATAGTCTTCATACTACTTTGATGTCTCTTATACAGTTATCGCAGACGAAACACTGCCTCTGCAAAGGTATCAACCGAGACAAATATCAAACTTAGTTTTTGTGCAATTCGGCCAATTTGGAGTGCATTTTATTTAGTAACTAACTAGTTATAATCAATCCACAGACATAGAGCAGAACATCGAGCAGGAGGAGCACTCTAACAAATCATCGGCGGATCTCAGGATAAGAAAGACGCAGCACTCGACACTGTCACGCAAGTTCGTCGAAGTGATGACCGAGTACAACCGCACGCAGACCGACTACCGGGACCGCTGCAAAAACCGGATACTCCGGCAGCTTGAGATCACCGGCCGGAACACCACGGATGAAGAGTTGGAGACTATGCTGGAGCAGGATAACCCCGCGGTTTTCACACAAGGGGTCAGTATTTTACTAACTTGTCTAAATGCAGAAAATAGAAATAAGTTTATTCGTAACAAACATAAAAAGAACGATATACAGAAAAGAGAACAAAATACAAATAAAAATGTGTATGCTACGAAACGGCTTCATCTCAGCGTGGTGCTAGCATGTGCTACTGCTGTAGCCGAACCGTGATTTTGCAAGTATCGGTTTTGCTCGATACGTAAAGCATTCTATTGCAGACGCACTGATATATTGGAGCGATGGCTAACGTATCCTTTACTTTCCAACTCATGGTACAGATGAGGCCTTCACATGATCCAGTGGGTGGCTACAGCGTTTCTGAATACTCGAAACTAGTATCACGATAGATTAATAATTTCAGTTTGGTTTTAGAAGTTATGGCCGAATGCAAAAACTTACAACACATACCACAGGCACTGCGCTATCTTCACGCTACTAACTCTGAAACACAGTCATTGTTTTACTCTGAACGAGATATACACCGTGTTTCTGGTAACACTCAAAACCTCAGACACCCCAACTGATTTTTATTTTTTTAAACTTATCTATAGTATTCATTTTTTAATGTGTTGTTTATTTATTTTTTTATTGGATGTTTGATTTTCTGTACAGCTCTACTCGACTTTTAACTCTACACTCAGTAAAATAATTGCTAGCTACCATCATAAACCTTGAAACTATTTATTTTGTACATTATTGCAACGATATAAGGTTTACCAATAGACAGCAATGTGGCTGTAAACCACTTTAAAGCTTTGTCACAGTAAACTTCAAACAGGACAGCTAAACAAACTTAACCCAACATTCAAAATGACAAGGTTGTAATTAGGTACGAGTTCGATTTCTTATGACACTCGAGCGATTTCAAATTAGGCCAGTTGCACCAAGGATTAAGGACTAAAGCATAGATGTAGTACAACATTTATTATACAACTATCCTTATCTTGCTTGCCAATTAAATTCGGTGTCAAAAAGAGATGCACGTACGTTTTCTATTTCTGAATTACCTGTGATGTCAATGGGTTTATTTAAAAATAGTCAGTTGACATGTCGCTCCTCCAAACTTTTTGTTAGAAGATATGTCTTTTTAATTCTTAAAAGACATAATCTTCTAACAAAAAGTTTATAAAAAGGTCAGTTTGACCTTTAGAATTAAAAAGACTTGTTCTTATCAAATATAGGTATGGAAAAAGAGTATTTTTAGTCTCTTTTTACCACCAGCAGCAGTCTCTTTTTAGCAAAGTAAGTTAGGAAGAGACTGCCGCTTTTAAATTGTAGCTGTATAAAACCGGGCCCTGATTATGACACTATCCGTTATGACTGCTTGCTTATGCTGATACTTCACTTGGCGTATGTATTTGCGTTTTTCCTCTTGCTCCCATTAGTATACAGGTGGAAGCGAGAAGTGAAGTCTAAAGACCCTTCTCCACAGTTGCCGAACATGGGCGATCGTACGGGACGCAACTTTAGAACTTGCTGCGTCCGTATGATCTCCTATGTTCGGCCAATGTTGTGAAGGGCTGGAAGGCTGCTGAAGGGGTCTCTTTTTTTACACGAGAGTGTGTATTTACGTATGTATTTTTAGTAGCTTACGGTGAGACCAGTGTCTAAGAGCTCGTTCCCACTATGTCGGATGTGGGCCGATTATTAATCGGCCGTTCCGGCAGAACATTTTACATGCACTCGTCCCACGTCCCCTACATTACACACTCGTCCCACAACGATTTTGTGTCGGAGCCAACATAAAATGTCGTCCGTTTTGCCAGTCCGATAAAAAATCGTGTCGGATCTCGCTCGCGTACCAGTCAATATGGCGATGTTCACATTTTGTCGGGTGTCGGGCCGACTCTGCCCGCGCCGCACGCGAGCGAGTCAACTATGAACTATTGCAGCGGTGAACTATCACCGTCATGCGAGTATCGCCATGTCTCTTTTCATGACACGGGATCTTTTGTTCGTTTTTTATACGTAGGTATTTTATAGCACACGAATGACCGAATACTCTCTCAGAAATGTTTAAGTATAAAACTATGTTACGCAAGAAAATAAAAAAACAACTCTTTCAAGTCATAGATATTTACTGTAATGACCAATTATGTACATCCATAAAAATTATAAAAAAAAAACTTATTTACAAGTTACGGTGTTCGCGGATGTTCACGGGGGCGGGGCACTTAATCTAGGGGATTGAGCTACTGACAGACGATAGTGAAAAGGGTATTGCTGGTCGTCTTTAAAATTCTCCAAATATTCTGATGATCACAGTTAAACCGACGACCAGCTTGTCGTGTGCTAGCCGTCGGATTAACGCGAAAATACTCTAAGACGGCCTCCTCGAAATCAGGGTTCATTTCATCATGCCTTTCTCTGGCCATTGGTGGTCGAAAAAAAACCGTAGTCCCGAAGTCGTTGAGTAGCTGCGGCCATGGTGGCATTCGACACGGCGACACCAAACTCCTCGTGATAATTCCTTACCGCTAAATTGACATTGGCATTGCAGCGTGCTAGCGTTCTTATCATTTCACAGTATTCAACGTTCGTGAATCTAAACGCCATGATAATTAGAAATATCAACGCACTGAACATACAAATTAAATTGACAAACAACGTCAAACTCGTAGCGGAAAAAATAATCGTCCAGGTAACCAGCCATTATTACCAAAATACTGAAAAAGGTATACAACCTTCAGCAATGCGATATGCACAATATTGTGAATGTTGTATTAAGAATTTGTAGACTGGGCACGTAAAAAATAACTAAAAATACAAATAAAAATAAAAATATTATCCCCATCAAGATATAGCTCAATCGATTCTACTCCCGATTCTGAACAAACGGTTTTCTGGTTTTTGGTGTTAAGTGAAACACCGTGTATAGGTACTCATACTCATATACCTCTATAAGTTAATATTTCATTAATTCCCTTTGCAAAATTGCGTACAAATTCAATTCAACCCCAGTACCCAAAAGGAGTTCATTCATAAACTGGACATGTCGGTTTAGGGTATTCTTAAACTGAATATTTTCGATATCTACCCTTCCAATAGTCCCATCCATCCTTTTGTATTACTTCTGATTCCTTTTTAGTTCTGTAGATATCCATTGTCATTGTGCCATAGTTCCTTTCAGTTTTGGTAGATCGTATTTTTCATAGCCAAAAGGCCTAATGGGGGTTGATCGAGGCAGTAACGTAAACGCAAGTCACGTTCGTTAAAATATGAGTACGGGGAACATGTCGTTTTTCTACGTGCTGAAAGCGCTTTCACATCAAATCATACGGGAACAGGACAGTTTAATCATCTATTTCATTTATATTTATAAATTATGAACATCAGATTCTGGTATAAACAACAATAATACTCAGTAGAATGAATGAACATAATTATGATTACTCAGTTTTAGTGCTCACGTATTGTTGACTACTAAATCCTCCTCCTTGTGTCGTGTTCCTCATTGCTGAGGGTCGTGACCTTTATGAATAATTTTCCGGATGATCTCTTTCCACTTCTGACGGTCTGAGGCTGTGTGTATTGCTTCGTGGACGTTTGTATTGGTGGTATCGCGGATCTGATCTGTCCACCGCATAGGACTTCTACCTCTTGGTCGCTTGCCTTGTATTTTCCCTGTCACCAGGAGTTTTTCCAGGTTATCGCATTTATTCCTCGCTACGACTACTAAATAACTACTGAATAACTAGTATTGTTGACTGGATCCCCAGTGTTTTACCGCTTGCCGGTAAAACAAATACCCACCGCCCAGCCGCTAATATTTAATGTTGGCCCTTTACAACTGGGAATGAAACTAACAACGAAGCTCCGAGCGCCGCTCGAAATTTCGTCTGCACTCAGAGCAGAAATCGATGAGTCAAGCCTTTTAGAGCCTCTGGGAATGTCGCCAGACTGAAGCTACAGTGTGGCCTTGAAAATACGCCAAATTTGTAGGTTAAGATCCCGTTCTGTATCGATAAGTTTTTGAATAATATTACTCGTGACACGTTTCGACAGTTTTCAATAAAATAAAACATAGCTAAGGAACCGGCCTAATCCACAATAACTCAAGCTGTTGACAATGGATGTAGGTCACTATCGCTGACTGGCCTATATAATACGGTCCCTTAACAATTAACTGTGTAAGCTCTATAATAAGGAGGAGACGTCCACGAAAAATAATCAAAATCATCCACCGGAACCATTTCCTTTTGCGCGCGTACCAACTGACCCACATGCACGTCGGATAATCTCTAAATGGCCTTAGCTGCAGATTGCAGTACACAATGCATAATGGCTGTTCATTAAAATTGTTCCCAGGTGCATGCCAGCGGCCGTCAATGTAGGTCGGCCTTTAGCTTTTCATATAACATGCTTTTAGAATCCGCGCTCTGCAACTGGCAAACTATTAGCCAGCTCTGTAAATTAACCTTTAGGCGAGCAAATACAGCGTTCGATTGAAATTTTCACGTTGCAGTTGCGAAGCGTGATAAATTGGGCACACGCTTTTATTGAATTACCTGCAATCTGCTGGAGCTTAAAATACGTGATTTTATTGATTATATTTATTTCGCGCGTGTATAAAGTAGGCTGTTACGTTTGCTTTGAACGTAATGCATAACAATTACGCAAATTGACTGCAGCTACTTTGTAATTAGTTAGATCGATAAAATACTGTGACGAACGTCACTGTTGCAACAAAGGATTATGTATGATAATATTTATGACATAGTTACTAGGTTAAATATACCTATCTAGTACACTTTTTTTGAGTTTGCTAGCGTTCTGAAATTGTAAGGCTCGGACACAAAGTACCTGCAGCATATGATATGGCGCCTATTTCAATTTGTTAGTTGTCCGTTCAAATTTGTCAGCCTCTGTAGCCTAGTTGGTAGTGACCCTGCCTACGAAGCTGGAGGTTCCGGGTTCGAATCCCGGCGAGGGCATTTTTTGTGTATTTATTTATCACAAATGTTTGTTCCTTGGTCGTGGCTGTGTATGTATCTAAGTACCTATACGTATCTATCTATTATATATATCGTCGCCTGGTACACACATCACAAGCCTTAATTGAGCTTACCGTGGGACTAGGTTGATTTGTGTAAGATGTCCCAAGATATTTATTTATTAAATACGAATTATAAAAGATAAAGCAAAGAGAAAAATATTTAATGTAAGCACAGATTATTAGACACTCCTACGCAATATTTACGTACTTATGGCTACTCATCGAGCTAGGATAGTTTGCACCAACCACACATAACAGGCCGTTCAACATTACCCAGCCGATAATTATGAACCTTGCCATACAATAATAATACTGAACCATTTAACGCTGATAACCTACCCTTAACTTGCTAAATGCCATTTTTAATTGTAAAATATACTCAGAAGAGTCTATAAATATAATTAAACTGCTAAACTCACGTGTATTTTGTCATTACGCGCGATATGTTCCGGAGAGCCTATTAGCGTCTCAACTTAACAAACTGCTAAATTATTTAAATATTTATAACACGGGTTACTCACGTAATTTAAGTCGATAATTGCTCGACATGTTTCGATCCATTTAGAGGATCCTCACCATGGACATGGAATTTAAATGTGTTTGAGTCTCACGTTAGTTATAACGCTAAATTATTGTTAGTCCCTTTCGGTCTTACCAATATGTCTATAAGAGCAAAATGGACAAACTATACTTAGCTGCTTGCAGTGCTTCCTAAGTTAGGAGACGTTTATGAGTCTCCATTATCAAGAACTGAGCCCGTGCTATCTCGACGCTCGGCACATACTTACAACAGTCATTAAACACCTTCCAGTGAGCGTAACATATTCCTATCCCGTTCCAGATAATAATGGAGACGCAGCAAGCCAAGCAGACGCTGGCCGACATCGAGGCGCGGCACGCCGACATCATCAAGCTCGAGACCTCCATCCGCGAGCTGCACGACATGTTCATGGACATGGCGATGCTCGTCGAGAGCCAGGTCAATCACGCACACATACACACACGCATTCACATATACAGGAAGGTTAAGGCTTGGTCAAACACACGCGTTTTGGGATGAGGGTGCAATACGGCGCGCTGCGCGACACCTGCGTTTTTTAAACACATGTGTTTGTCCAAAGCTTTATGGTATTGCAGCAAGACATCAATATACTAGTATTCCTCGAAATTATAAGAGCAATTGCTATTTGCTTCACAATATGGAGACAAATCTCCATACGTGAGTGATTCTGGAAGATATTGGCCTTTTATTTGGAATCGACTTGAATCGAATTTGAATTATGAATTTAATAGAACTATTAAAACTACAAAAAATACACTCGAGAAACTACACATTGATTTTTCAAGAAACTTGCTTTTAACTGCCAATGGGGCAGCTATTGTGACCTCATTAGCATATATTTATCGTTGTCATTACTCAAACCGCTATAAAAATAATAACAGGCATCCGGTTATAAAAGACTTCAGTTTCTGATATTGATATGGCCTACTTTATAATGATTTACTCACTTTAGTATCACAATAGGTCTTGCTGAAATACTAAAATGCTACTTGTAGTTTAGGGGGACGACTGCCACAAATACCTATTATCTTGAAAATATATCTCAAAAGGAATTGGATGATTTTTAACTTGAGAACTGCATTTCTCCGAGCAAGTTATAACTGCGAACTGCAACGTTTAAATTAACTTGTTTGATACATTGTCTGGAATGCAACGGATTGTAGATGCTCTTTGTCGGCTCACTTTGTACGATGTCTATTGTTGAAAACGAGGAATCTACAATGTACTGCCGAAACATCAATGTTTCGTTGCATTTATGGTTGTGTGACATTGTTAACTTCTAGTATCTTTATATTTTATTAGTGGAAGAGAATACCGAGTGACAAGAGTTGCTTGAACTGATTATAGTTATTATTGGAGTTACGCATAGTAAATTGTAAACCTATTATTACAATTTCTGTAATTGACTTCAACATATAACTTGCGTGTTACGCGCAATGTATTTGTAAGTTTATTCAGCACTGGCAATCTATATGCAAGAACACGATGGACAAAGTATGTTATGTATGTTTCTATGATTAATAGCCGATTGACATGAAAACCACTGACACGAGATCATCACATTCCTAGATTGTAACCAACTGTTCAGTTTTTTTATGGGTACGTTTGTATACATAAACATGGATAATCAAATAAACAAGTTCCTCTGGGTGCAGGGAGAGATGATCGACCGCATTGAGTATCATGTAGAGCACGCTGTGGACTATGTCCAAACTGCTACCCAAGACACAAAGAAGGCCCTAAAATATCAGAGCAAAGCTCGACGGGTGAGTTGTCATCATTCCAGTACCGGATCATTCGTTGCTAATGCGTTTTTGTTTTGTTTGTCCCCCCTCTCCCTCCACTTCCGATCCATTTTCCCCTGTTATGTTGCGATATGTTTTGTGAATGATTCGACTCCCACGTTACCCCGCATTTTGTTTACTTTACATCGTTCGGTGATTGGTTCAAACACCCCCGCTTTAACTGTTGTGTGACAATAACTGTTCTAATCGCTGTCTAAACACTGGATGGAAACGGGCTAACCTCGACTTACTAACTGTTCTTCTGTCATCGGTGTGTGCGTAATTTGCCTTCGGTATTTGGTATTTTATAATATACTTGTTATATAATAACCACCTATAATATGCATTTACATCTCATATTTGATCATTTGACGTGTTATTATGTAACAATATTTATAATTCTTTGCAAGTTTCTATTTAAAAATTTAAAAATAAAAGCTTGCAAACGTTTCCGATATGATGTATAACTACTAATATTAACTCTATCTTCTAAGGTAACACTAAATGTCTGTGGTATCACGTGTTCGTTCTGGGTGTCGTATCTATCTGTGGCATTATCCAGGTATTTATTTCCGGCTATCCATTTATTTTCTCGGACTAACATTCTAGCTAATGTTTGGTCGGTTCCTGTAACAATCGGTAAAATGCCGTTGCACGTTTGAACCAATCCGATCGTCCCATCCTCCGCGGCCACCCTTAGCACCGCAGGGCGAGCTGGTGGACCGCATCGAGCACCACGTGACGCAGACTCAGGACTACGTGGACACGGGCAACGTCGAGCTCAAGAGCGCCCATCGCTGGGCCGTCAAGGCTAGGAAGGTAAATGCTGTACCTTAGGCCGTGGTCTCCTATTCGACGCTGTACGCCGCTTCGGCCATTTTATTTAAAGCTGTACCCTCTACTTTTTTAACATAGGCATTTTTCGTATGGATTCTACTCAGAATCACGACTTGAATCCATCCTAATAGAAAAACTACAGAACCCTAAAAATGAAGCAAAATTTTTCATACATTTTTCGATCGTTCCATTTCTTTACCGGCGTACATAATGTATTATAAAAAAAATGGTAACGGAATGGTCCACAGAAATTTCTAAATCAAGAAAAGTTTAGGGGACAACTATAAATAAATTGGCCCGCGTATGGCATTTTTTCTTAGTAGGTTCTATAATTTACTATAGAAAAACGCTGTATACTGCGTAAAGCGTCGAATAGGAGACTTAGCCTTACTTCCTTCGCCTGACGCCAATGAGACACCTAACGAGGGGCCAACTAATGCGACCGATATGAGGATCTAATATCATACTCCCATTTTTATTTTTCTAATCTCATTTTGCACGTGCATGTTGTCGCAAGTTCGCGCGTGTAAGGTTGTAATTGCGAGCACGATTTAATATTGTTATGTAAAAACATCTGCCGATAGCCAAAATAATCTAATGGATCATGTTTTTTATTAATTTGTTTGATTTAGGCCATTTTACTGTACAGTCGAAGACAAAATAAGGGGTATACAAAAACGTTCAAAAATATGTCCCAGTGCACTCTAATTCTGTGTAATAAGAACGTCGTAACATATTTATGATCGGATTCTTTCGATACTTATTTTTGCACTTGACTGTACTTATTAATAATAAAGACATATGTAGTGTTTTAAAGCAAGAATCAACACTTCGAGTATAGATAAATGAATAAGATTTCTAATTACGAGTAGTAAAATCTTATCGACTTAAATATTTATATTTGCTTAAAAACCTCGCATTTGTTCACACATCGTCGTACCTCGTGTAGCTTGCTTTTAGAATAAGTGTTTAGTTGCAAAGTAAAATCTAACACAAATTTGTATTACAAAAAATAAACAAAAATTATTTAAATACTCAACTGAACATGATACAATTTTCACTACTTACTAAAAGGAGGCCATTTTAGGCCGAATACAGTCGAAATTAATCGAATAGAGATGCTAGATTTTTACTAATTATAAACAAGCAAAACGACATGACTCTGTCATTCTGCCAATAAAATGAGACGCACTGACGATAATATGAGCTATGGCACGAATATGTTCTTGAACTTATATAATAAAATAAGATTTGGTCACCGCAAATACGTTAATCAAAGTGCAATGAATTATCCATTATTTATGTAAAGGTTGACAACGCTCATGTAAGACATGCATGGAGTGGCAGGTATCTATATGCTACAATAGCTGTTTACTATCAGATAGACCGTATGCTTGTTTGACAACATCGTCACGGTGTACAAAAATATACATTTTTCTAGATTTTTTATTATATTTTACTCTGTGATAGCCGTAGGTATTCTGGAATATAAAATGAAAGTAAATATTGGCGTAATGACAGAGTCGATGCTTGGTTTTGTGAGTTTAGGCTAAATTATGTTCAAACCAACATAACCGAATATAATTTTAAAGATCTATTGTCTGATAAGTGATAAGATAATATAATTTGATAAATCCCATCTCAGATAATCTATGTACATATCTGTAGAAAAGAATTTGTGTTTGATTTATGATTTATGTTGCAATGTGGTGACGCATATGGCGGTTGGTGATGGTTATATGTATAGGTAATGGTTGTTTTTACCCATAGATATGTATACTTATACAGTAAAAATACAGAATTCAACCTTATATTATTTTATAAGATAAGCATGTATAAAAGACTGCACAATAATTCTCATTGCTTGTGCCCGAGCACAAGCATAATATTGCTTTTGCACAGCTCCAAATTCATTATTTAATTTTTATTTGGAAAATTTTAACATTACACTCAAGTAAACATCGGTAAAGCGCAGCACTAGTTGAAGTGATTTTTCATATTTAGCTCGTATTTTCTGTAAGGTTCTATATTTTGCTTTTAAATATATGATTGAATATAAATCTAACAAAACCAAATAATAAGAAAAAAATAATCTTTTGCTTGGTCAAGGTTTAATACTGGCACCAGGGATAAATAACAACTTCATTCCCTTGTTAAATTAATAACTATCAAGTTATCATGATCTCAGAAATATTTCAATAATGTTTAAACCATTCAGTATTTCAACTTTTGCTGCAAAACCCAGCTCAAGAATGCAAACATTAATTTGCCCAAAGCCCTTCAGCTTTTTGCAGTTACAGCGATTTTATTTTCTTTTGTTTTTCCCTTGTCATTACAGAAAAAGATCTTCATCATGATATGCCTCGCTGTTACGCTGGTTATCCTAATCATAGTCCTCGCCGTCGTATTGAGTTAGGCAAATGAGGCGGACTCCGGGCCATCGACACGTGCGGATTGTTTGTCATCACAACACGATGATATTTGCCTGTATACCGATTAATTTTAATCATCTTAAGTCATTAGGTAACGTTCATGAATGTTACGTGTGCCGGGTGACGGTAGATGGTGCAAGGGTAGACAAATGAGTTGAAATTACGGGTTGATTAGAATATGTTTTTATTATTGCCAAATTTCTGTAATTTACCAGTTCAATATCCTTGGCGTAGTTTTCAAGTACCTGTATTTTTTCAGTAATTTTAATAGACAAAGTCTGCCCTCTTGTCATCTACAAAGACATCTATAGGAAGAGATGTGAAAGCAATTTACTCATATTCAACGGTGCTACCTGAATAGGTTATTTGAAATAATCTAATTGATCAGATGCTCTCTAAATTCTAATACGACCTCTATTTTAAACATATTGGATGCTATCTCTCGTGGATGTCTTGTCGTTTTGTCGATGTCTGTCACAAAGTCGTGTAAAGTGACTTACCACCTATGTAAATTATTGATTAATAGGCAGTTTTATGAACCACATCATTGTTTTGTGTTGATCCATCCATCAAGAAATAGCCGCTACTGCCGCTAGGTGATATTATTAATTTGATACGGCATGGAATTATGTCGCACTAATAAAAGAAAATGGATTAACGCAAAATGTATGCATTTTACGGCCACATCGTGGTTGATATTCGTTAAATACCTATTTGTTAATAATTCTTAACCTACCTACATGTATTGCCTATTACTTAAATTGCTGAGAATTTGTTAACGATTTGCCGTTAATAATAAATAATTTAAAGACAATATAATGCGAAGTGCAATAATATTCATTGTGCTTTAGGATAATCGCTGTTAAAGCTTCGCTAATATTATCATTAAATTTGTATGATAAAATAGTAACGGTTTTGAAAAACAAATATTTACACTATTTGTCTTAATTATATGGGTTATTTTGACATTTTTTAAACATGTCATAATAACTCATTGTAACTTAGTAATTGTGCAAGCAAAAGTGAAATAATTGTAATCAAATCGTTGTCTTAGGTCTGTTAATAACGAGGCACTTTTGTGGTGAAATTCAAAGGAATTCATCAGAAAAACCTGCGATTTTAACAAGCTATGTTAAATAAGAAAATGTAAATAGCTGTACTTCTGTTAGACGAGGTAAATTAAAATCATCACAATTTATGATCGGGGATGCCGTATTTTAAGTCGTTATGAGAGAGGGGCTAGCTTTAATGGGAGCAAGAATCAAACCTTTACAATCGTGAAATTCGTGAAATCATTTGAGGATTATTATACATTTATAACTTCAGATAATATTCGCGCACAAAAAGCGTAACATTTATCAACTTGAGGAAATAACCTGTTAACCCTTTGTTAATTAGTCCTGTTCTAAACATTTCTTGCTTCATATTGTTGGTTTGAGAACAAGAAAGTTGATTTAATATGTCTCATATCTTGATGTAACCACGCACAAATCATAAGGGTGAAGTGAAGACACATAATATATCAACATGCGTACGCGTTTTGTCTATAGAAAATTGTCGTTTAGTATGATTTTATATTAAACGTCTAATCAATAGACAAAATGCGTACGCATGCTGATATAATATGATATAATATATTATGTGTCTTCATCCTAAATAGGTATAATTCATTTCTAATGCTAAAAACGAAGTTTATAACTTAAGAATTTATTTATTTATTCATTTTCGATTTTATTTCTCATTAATTCATTAACAGTACAAGTGGATAAATACCGGAAGATGGGCAGCAGCATCTTCCGCAGAGTAACAAGTAACAAACTGCGCGCGCCAACCCGCCTGCCAAGCGTGGCGCGTATGGCAACCCCCCCCCCCCCCATGAAATGAACAAAACACAACCTAGGCCCCTAGTGCCCGGCAGTCCTGCTCTTCCTGGCTACGGTAGCGGCCAGAGAAACAGGGCAAGGGGTGCTAAGAATCACCGGCACCTATCCGGCTACCCACCCCCACGACGATTGGCCCTGGTAACACACAATATCCGCACTATGAGGGCTGACGAAAAGATTTACGAGCTGGAAGAGGAACTGAGCAAGTTACACTGGGACATAGTCGGGCTATGCGAAGTCCGTAGAGAAGGGGAGGACACCGTAACCCTGAAGTCCGGTAACTTGCTCTACCACCGGGAGGGCGACCAACAGTCCCAAGGTGGTGTCGGGTTTCTCGTCCACAGGTCCCTCGTAAACAACATAATAACCATCGAAAGTGTGTCGAGCAGGGTGGTATACCTGGTACTCAGAATATCCAAAAGATATTCGCTGAAGGTCATTCAGGTATATGCACCGACCTCGTCACACTCCGATGATGAAGTAGAAGTTATGTATGAGGACATAAGTAAGGCCATACATACTTCTAAAACCTACTTCACTGTTGTTATGGGGGACTTCAATGCAAAGTTGGGTAAGAAAAGCGGTGATGAGTTGAGAGTGGGGCAATTTGGCTATGGACAACGGAACCATAGGGGACAGAGGCTGGCCGACTTTTTGGAGAAAGAGGGACTCTTTATGATGAACTCTTTCTTCCAGAAGCCGCCTCAAAGGAAATGGACCTGGTTGAGTCCCGATGGTTCCACGAGAAATGAGATAGACTTCATCATGACCGACAGGAAACGTATATTCAGTGATGTGTCTGTGATCAACAGGGTGAAAACCGGTAGCGATCATCGAATCGTCAGGGGCTCACTGAATATCAATGTTAAACTTGAAAGGTCCAGCCTGATGAAGTCTACGCTCCGTCCCACTCGAGCCCATATCCAAAACCCCGAAAGCTTTCAACTTGAGCTCTCTAACCGCTTTGCTTGCCTTGAGGACTTGGCATCAGTGGACGAGATCAACGACGGGCTAGTACAAACTGTCCATATGGTAGGGTCTAAATTTTTTAGACCACGCCGTAAAGATAGACCTCAAAAACTGACCGTTCAAACTTTAAACCTCATGGCTGAGCGACGCTCGCTACAGCTGCAATCTTCGCATGACGCGGAGTCATATAGGCAGCTCAATAGACGCATATCCAAGTCCTTGCGACATGACGTGCGTCTCTTTAATACTAACCGTGTTAAAGAGACAATCGAGCGAAACCAAGGCTCCAAAGTGTTCGCAAAGGACAAGTCTATTGGGCAAAGCCAGCTGACAAAGCTGAAACGGGGAGATGGCAGCATAGCGTCAACAAAAGCAGAGGTTTTAGGTGAGATCGAGAGGTTCTATGGACAGTTATATACTTCGGTCGCAAAGCCCGTTGACAGTTTGGTAGGAGATCCAAGAGCCAAGCTGTCCCGACACTACACCGAGGATATCCCGGACATCAGTCTGTACGAGATTAGGATGGCCCTGAAGCAGCTTAAAAACAACAAGGCGCCGGGCGATGACGGAATCACTTCAGAGCTTCTGAGAGCGGGTGGAACACCGGTTCTTAAAGTCCTCCAGAAGCTCTTTAATTCCGTCTTGTCCGAGGGCAAAACGCCTGAAGCATGGAACCGAGGCGAGGTGGTGCTGTTTTTCAAAAAAGGTGATAACAGCCTTTTGAAGAACTATAGACCCATCACGCTTCTGAGTCATGTTTATAAACTGTTTTCAAGGGTCATCACGAACCGTCTCGAATACAGACTTGATGACTTCCAGCCTCCCGAACAAGCTGGATTCCGAAAAGGCTATAGTACCATAGACCACATACATACGCTGCGACAAGTTATACAGAAGACCGAGGAGTATAACTTGCCATTATGCTTAGCGTTTGTGGACTATGAAAAAGCCTTCGATTCGGTAGAAATATGGGCAGTGCTTGAGTCTCTTCAGCGATGCCACATTGACTATCGGTACATCGAAGTGTTGAAGTGTTTGTATAGCAACGCCACAATGTCGGTCCGAGTACAGGAGCAGACTACGAAGGCTATTCCGTTGCGAAGAGGCGTAAGGCAGGGAGATGTTATATCTCCGAAACTGTTTACTGCCGCAATGGAAGATGCCTTTAAGCTCCTGGAATGGCAAGGACTTGGCATCAATGTGAACGGCGAAAACATCACTCACCTTCGGTTTGCCGACGATATCGTAGTCATGGCAGAGTCGATGGAGGAACTCAGCAAAATGCTCAATGACCTTAACCGAGTTTCTCAACGGGTGGGCTTGAAAATGAACATGGATAAGACGAAAGTTATGTCAAATGCCAATGTTGTGCTCACCCCGGTTTCTGTTGAAAACTCGGTACTCGAAGTTGTTGACTCGTACATCTACCTAGGACAAGTAGTCCAATTAGGTAGGTCCAACTTCGAGAAAGAGGTCAACCGCCGAATCCAACTCGGTTGGGCAGCGTTCGGGAAACTACGCGATGTCTTTTCGTCCGACATACCTCAGTGCCTTAAGACGAAAGTCTACAATCAATGTGTGTTACCAGTGATGACTTACGGCGCCGAAACGTGGTCCTTCACCATCGGCCTCATCTCTAAACTCAGAGTCGCTCAAAGAGCTATGGAGAGGGCTATGCTCGGAGTTTCTCTGCGTGATCGAATCAGAAATGAGGAGATCCGTAGGCGAACTAAAGTTACTGACATAGCCCTCCGGATTAGTAAGCTGAAGTGGCAATGGGCAGGCCACATTGCACGCAGAGCAGATGGTCGATGGGGTCGAAAAGTACTCGAGTGGAGACCACGGCTAGGCAAACGCAGCGTAGGACGTCCACCCACAAGATGGACAGACGACCTTATGAAGGTCGCCGGGACACGCTGGATGCAGGTCGCATCTAACCGGTACATGTGGAGGTCCAGAGGGGAGGCCTATGTTCAGCAGTGGACGTCTTATGGCTGAGATGATGATGACAAGTGGATGGTTTGTTTGAAAGGATTTTGAGATTTAGTGATAGTCAATATTTTTAGACTTTGTTGTCAGTCATCAAGGGCACCAGTATTCAATACATATTATTAATTTTGATGTTTCCTATATCCTTGTTTAAATATATAATTGATGGCTAGAGTCATACACAAGGATACGAATACATGTAAGTTTTTGCGTATTTATTAAGAATTCCTGGCTGTAGAAATTTTATTTGTGGCAAAAGTCACTCAGTGTAAATAGTTTAGATCTGTTTTCTTCGCTGTTTTTAAAATCGGTGAAAACTATTATTTTAATTAACTTTATAGATTAACTTTTTCATATACGGTGAAATGTAATTGATTTTCAGTATGTTTTTTTAATTATTTATTTAACTGTCAGTTAAATCCCTGAGAGTCACTAAAATCAAACATGCCTTTTACACAACTTTTATGCTTTATTTTACTTATAAAGGAGGCATATATCAAACAATATTATAGCGCGGTTTTAAGATAGGTATAATCAACCCATAATATTAATATTTTTATTGGTATTTGGGAGAAATTACAAAACTGATGTTATTCATGATTCCGATTCAAAGGAGCATATCAAGTATAAGTAAGTACTTACAGTAAAATAAGACAAAAAATTTGTTAACCGTTTTTAGTGAATCTGGGGCATTTACTCGATTCAAGACGTAGAAAAACATATTACTAATCACGATTATAATTTCGTTATGTATATAATATTAGTATTTCCGATTGAGTTGTAGTTTTAGTTATGAACTATTAATTATATTTACCTAGGTATTTGTAGCTGCCTGCTACTTTATTCTGTTATTCATTTTATAGATATTTAAATACTGTTTTCACAAGCGTAATACGTATTATATGTGTTGCTTAATGTTATGCATTTAATAACAGCATTTTATTTAAAATATATTTGAAATGAAGTACACTAAGCTAAAATTTATTGAATTCTTTGATTTCATCTGGTATTATTATAATCGATAATCGATAACTGTGATTAACAACTAAATTATGGTAATTTTTTAGCAGAATTAGAATCTTTATGGTTTAACAAAGGCTATATCTAGAACCTGTTAACATACAGCTTGTTACGCACTATAAATAATTAATCGAAAGACTGTGAAATATAATTTAATGCCATTCAACATTGTTTATTATTAGTTACTTAATAATGTTAATTGTTTATTAAGGAATTATACCTTAATGAAATACCCGTGTAACGGGCCTAGCGACCCAAATTGTTTAATGCATAAAGAAATGTTTTAATGTTTACTCAAGATGTAAATAATAATAGTAAGAATCATTGAAAATAATATTATAATTATTTATTTTATTTCTTTTTTTTTACTCCTTATTTCTAATATTTACCTATCTATAAGCAAGGCAAATGACGCACCCACTTCAATGACCACTCGTGATAGATTGTAGCAGTTTTGATTTGTTTCCACCGTTTATTATTATTACGGCGCGGGCGGCGCTCGCCCGGACATGTCTAAAGCGTAATGTTGCATGCTCGCCGCGGCCGTCTACAGAAGAAGATCATGATCCTAGTGTGCTTGCTGATACTGGGGCTGGTCGTCGTGGGCTACGTGTCCAGTTACTTCTACTAGCTCGTCCACTGCTCAAAGGTAACTGCCGCCGCGAGCGCCCGCGGCCGCGACGTTGCCGCGGCCGCGCCCGCTCGCTCCCACGACTACATTCTAATAAGTGTTGTGTTTGTTCACTGTGCAGAAGAAGATTATGATTCTGCTGTGTCTGCTCGTGCTCGCCCTTCTCGCGACCGGCTACGTGTATAAAACCTTCTTCCTTTAAACGGTTGAACTGGCCCGGGGGCAGGTTTGCGCATATTTACTTGGGCTTCATAGACGGCATTCATAATTAGATTTTTTGATAATGACTGAGTAGAGGCTGTACTATTGACATCGTCAAATTAAACGTTCATTATAGTTACATTATATATAGCTGCGATCTTAGAATTTGCCTGGATGCGGCGCTCATGTTGGATCAAAAATATGAAAATATATAATTGGTCCAGATTAGATATGTGTTCTTAGAAATTAACGATTGGGGTTGAAATTTAAAAAAAATGTACCTATCCGTTTAAACTAATTGGAAGACCAATTGGTGAATACAAAACAATACTCCATTAAACGTAAAACCACCAATAAATCATGTATCTACACTGTGACAGCATATTCACATCCTGATCACGCCTCACTGATTCTAATTTATAATAAAAAATTAAAATATGTTATCTAACATTTATCTACTGGTAGTAGATACGATAAAACACTATTTTTTTAGACTGCCTTTGTATAGTTTTTTAACCTTTTTATAGTTTTTGAAATTATAATCTGTGGGTCTTGATTTTTTTCTTTCGGCGCAGTATTGTATAGGTATTTTTTTCTTAGATACACATTTATATTTTCCTAATGGTTTGACAAATATGCGCCGAATGAAAAATAAGTAAACACGCCTAATGAGCCATAACTGTATCCCGTACAATATCATACAGCAGACAAGCATGAACATACACACGTGCTTTTAGTTTTTAATTTAGAATAGGACTTGACGGAGTTTTTACGCCTTAGTATTTTGTGTGGAGAGGAGATGCGCAGTAATAACTTTGCCTGTACCTATTATTGGCATCTGCGTTCACCTCAATGCTTTATCTAGATGTGTCATATTTTTCTACTGATCTGACTCTCGTTAAACTTTTATGTATGTGTAGAAAATATGAGAAGGACAAATCGCGCGTCACCAATTCACAAAAGTTACATAATTATGTCCGTATTACTGCATATCAATATTATTCAATGGTACTTAGCCGATTTCTTAAATAGTCCTTCTTAGTAGTTTACTAACATATTCGTATATTTAACTTTTTCGCTGTTGAACTTTTCTAATCCATGCACTTTTCTTTTCTTGCACCGTAAATAGGTACTCCTTATTGACATTTATACCTACAGACTTCTATCTCTATTGACTGGGTTATTTTATTTGTCTAAAGACTAAATCGAACACTAATCGACCTAGTTCCACGGTAAGCTCAATTGAGGCATGTAAATATATCATATATATTGATTCACATTACTTACGAATACTTGGCGAATTTACTTACAATATCACATGGCGACCGTGCCATTAGCGTAAAGCGTTACATCACACTAATATTCTGATAAGACTTCAATATGACGGTATAAAAAAACCCTGTCTTTAATTTATATTTACTTTATTGTATAATAATTGTTTTTTTTTGTCCTAATAACTTAATTACAATTGCACCTGTACCCCTGTCTTACCTTTTTATACATCTCAACGGAAAAATCCATCGAGGAACTTTCGGTTCTTCAAACACCAGGCCATGTAACGTTTTTAGTCTGTAACTTATTTTTCAAAGAAATTCCGATTACATCAGTCTATAAATTGCTCCATAAGTAGGAACCTACCTACTCTCGATGGATGTTTTTGTGGGATCGCACTATGAAACTGTAAACTATTACAATACTAAACTATTACCAAAGAAACTCACGCCGGTATAACATTTATATTAATTATGTTTACCACTATCTCCAGAGATGATGCAAAAGTTACTCATATTAAAAATGTCTTTCAAATTTTTCTCGGGACTGTTTCGTATTTAGATACATTTATTTTATATTTGTACTTTCAATTACACTAACTCTTCGACCATAATATTTCCAAAATACTTTACCTACCTACTTAAATTTTCCTCCACCTCGACTTCTTCTCTAACAGCACACATTTTTAATAGTAAAGGAGATAGGAAAATTATACGTTAATTATTGTAAAAGGAGTGGGTATTACATTTGAAATGGATGTGTGTGGCTTACCACGTGTTAACGATTGCAGGATCGCCATGCAAAGGATCATCGTCGCGTGTACTCGGCACCTGCGACCCGCCCGCCCGTCGCTGCTTCGCAGCGCTCGTCAAATACCATCGTAACCTTTCATTTGTTACCACTAGTAACGTGCAAAATGTATTCTTATCTATAAACACATATTGTAGAGTTATCAGCGAACCATTGTGGCTTCAGACACCTGCGACAATGCCATGCGACGCGACTTTTGGCTATATATATCAAACCGACAGCCAATTATTTATATTTACAACCCCAATTGCCCAAACGTTTATCATGCTTATGATCCACATACAAAGACTATGGGATGATCCACAACATAATTGAACGATTTATTGGAACGTTTGTGTAATGGGGCAATAGATATATGTATGTATAATTAACAGTTAATCCACAACTTGCATACTTTATTTATGCGTAAAACCTGTATACGTACCTAAAATAGGATTTGACATGTTAAGGTCGATATGTATTTTAGGGGAACGTCGCACAGTGATTGTGGTATTCCAATATTGATGTGATAGTCAAAATCTATTCTGGGTACATGCAGAATCGTTCATAAACGGCATAAATTAGGAAGTAATACTCCACTTGATTATAGTTATAATATATACTTATAGTTCATAACATTACCAGAAAAGAAAAATTTAAGCAGTCTATTTTTGACGTTTTTAATGTCCACTGCAGGCTTTCTTGTTAAAGGAAAAAACAACACAATACGGATTTAGAAAACTTAAGTTTAAAATGTTGACAAATTTGAACCTTCAGTTACATTGTTCGTAAACTTTCCGTGCAGATATTTTCAACAAGAGGTACAATTAACCGAATGATTTAATCAGTATTTTTAACAGAAAGTTTGTATTAATCACAAAAAGAACAATATTCAAGCATTAGGTGTAGATATTGATACTTGGCCAAATAAGGCTCGATTAGGCCGAGGGCCGAACGTTTTAGAAGGAAGTTAATCGTGTGGTCAGTAGGAGGATGTTAGTGGGGGTGTTGAGCGGCCCGGCCCGGTGCACGGAGACGCAGGCCCGGCCGGGCCCGCCGCCGCCGCCGGGCGCTCCGCCGCGCCGCACAGAGCATATCGCGCCGGCGTGCCGTCGCCGTAGCAATAATGATATTCGATTACAATTGTAAAATTGTTTTTAACTTTCGAATGTGTGATAGTAGATGCAGTTGTTGTTTAGTTAATTTTAAAATTATAAATTATAATTAATGAATTGTTATTGTGGATGTAACTTTTAATAAACCGTAAGAGTAATTTTAAACTTTTCATAAATAGACACTCGTTTAAAATATCTCGACGCTTTCCGATCGGATTCGTAGTTGACGTTTACATTTGGTTTCTTACTCTAAGACTCCCTTCATTGTACAGATGTCCTTAAAGTACCTACGTAGCTGGTGTAGCTAGGATATACATTTTAATAAATTCGAAGTACCAGTCTTCAGCAATACAAGTACTAATAGGTATTGGAACAGTATTTTGTGTTCGTAACGTTACCTCTATTTTCTTAGAAAAACACTCGAAAATATTAAGCACCAACACGTATTAGCATTCTCCTAAGGAAATAAGTGTAATATTAAAGAAGCCTGTTGGTTACAAAGAAAGTGAGAGTGAGGGTGACCAGTCAGCAATGCTTGATCGTCGCGATTGAGAGAGAGCTTCTAACGGCCCTAAGTCCGCCCCCGGCGGCGCCAAGCCCTCTAGCTCGACGAGCGAACAAAATACTTGAAGTGCAGTTGCGTATGGAATAAAGTCAAGCAATGTTAATTTATAACTAGTTAACATAATTAGATTTTTATCCTTAAGAGTAGGATTTCATCTAGTTGCCTTCGTAACCGTAGAGAAATTAGGTAATTCCTTTTCTCTCAGTAGTTTCATTATAAAGTGAGGTCAGTCGCATGTTTCCACTCGCCAGTCAATTGTCCCGCTTGTCTTCCCCGCGAGCCGGCTCCGACACGGCCCCCGACCTTACATCGCGCTGACACTAGCTAGATGCATCTCGACTCATCGTACTAGGCTAAGTATATTATATTATTGGCCTCGTCGAGCCCCCTCGCCGAGGCCGCGTACCTGACACCAAAGTAAAGTTAATGGTAGTGACTAGCGGTGCGCCAGCCCTGAGCCCCGAGCCCTACACATCGCACAAGTCACGCGGAGACGCCTCCCGCCGCGGGACGAAGGGCGCAACTCTTCGCTCCCGAGTAGTGTTTTGTAAAATAACGTGTTAGAGTAGGCATAACCAAACTTCTAGTCGGCTTTCAATGATCTTAATAATCTGATAATATTAATCGTAATATTGCAGTTGTATTCTTCTGTTACTAGTGTACATAATGTGGCGTTCTCGTGTTCAATATGCCGCGCGTCTCGCGGGACCGCGCCGTGCGGTTGTCGCGCGATAGCCGCGCGTTTACTGCTCGGCTCGGACGCTTGCGAGGCACGGCGGCAAGCGTTCTAACAAAATCTCAATCTTATCGTAAAGCATAGATATTTTCATAATCAATAGTATGCATTGTTGATTGGATTGCTAATTTTGTATAAGTACACAATTAGTATAGTTTATATACTTATGTGTCAATTCATATAGCATTTTATTACATTAACAGACGATAGCTAGTAAGTGTTAAAGGTAATCCAGACGTAATTACAGTACTGTTTATTAGGCTTCTTTAAAGATTTCGTTCATATGTGACGTTTTAGGAGCGTATCTGTTACGTTTGTTATAAAGGCGGGAGTGCGCCGGCCGCCCGCGCGGCTCCCGCCCGTAACAGGGGCGGTCCACAGTTTATTCAATGTACCTACTACTACATATTTATGGGAAACGATATACACGTCTGTAGCGATCGTAAACAGATTTAACCTACAAATCAGTCCTCTAAATACACTTGTATTTTATCTTCTCCATAATTGTATAAAAGGAATTTAAAGAGCAACGAACATGGTGAATAATATTAGGTAACCAGATGCATTTTCAAAAAGTTACTCTTGTATGATATTTATATCTATTCCTCATAGAAATATTGCTATTTTATTACGAGGTCAACAAATTTATCGCGGCTCTAGTTATGGTCCAATCTTACTGAATGTATAAAAACGCATTTTTTTGACCGTGAAACAAAATTACACTCATTTAGCATACATTGTATTATGGAAAATGTTTTCATACTTCGAGAATTCTACCTAATCCTAACTGTAGAGCCGCTGTTTATCCTCTAGTCTAGCTACAAAATACACTAACTGCCATCTATTTGTTTGAGTCTTTGTACTAATTAAGTTTCACACCCGATCCAATTGTACTCGCGTTACTTTGTTCTAATGCCTTATTAAATCACGAAAGGCTTGATGGGGCATTATGTAATGTCAAAGTATGCAATTGGGTTTTCATCATCGCATTATAGGTAGATAGGTACCTATTCGACTTTCACCTGCAAGTGTTCTAAACAACGCTATAGTCTAGGTAATGTTTATTTCGTTCCATTATCTATTACGCTGCTCTTAACACAAATTAAGGAATCACCTGATGGCAGTGTTAAGTATTAACCCAGTATTATAAAAGCAATGTTATAATCCACTTACAATGCGTTTAAGGTGCTCTCTTCTATTAGGCATTGACTTTTATATTACTCAGTAGGACACGAACCGAATAAGTATATCAAGATGTATGTACTTATGTCGTGACATAAGGAATGGTATACGTATATCAAGAAGTATGTAAATTAAATACCGTTGCAAAGATGTCCTCAATATAGCCAGTTGAGAAGTTAGTTAGTACCTATACTATACTTCATTTTACCAAACAAATATTTATTTCGTACCTACGTAACACAATCAATCTGTCTAGGTATGAATTGATCTAAATTATGCATATTCATAAACATGACTGTATATAACGCAAATCAATCATGTTACTTGTTGCTAGGCACAAATTTTATTCAGTGCCCTTAGTTAGTCCTAACTCAGTTGTATAAAAGTCTTTGTGTTTAGCTGTAGTGCATATTCACTGTCTGTAGGCTTATGATGGTCCCGTGTTTATCGTTTGTCGTCCTTGCCGTTACGTTTGAACAATTATGCACATGTGAAAGGGATGCGTAACACGATAAACGATAAATGCGTGATCACCATACGCCACCTGCTCCGCCTTTGGCGCGAGTGACGGTTAGAGATGGGTGCTCGGAACAGTCTGTAGTCGTACCATGAGTTGGAAAGTAACGTTTATACTCGGAACGTGTAGTAGGTAATACCTACACCATCACGCTCGCTTCCATCTGAGTGAATATCTGAGTGTTTCAACCGCCTAATTTTGGTGGCATAATTTTTGCCAAAGTCTCTATTCGTTACAATGTTCTTCTTTGTCATTTGAAGGAGGCACGGTACCTTATACAAATGACGAAGTATACCATTGAGACGTTAAGAAACTTCGGCAAAAATGATTCTACCAAAATTAGGCGGTTGAAACGCTCAGATATTCATCCATCTATCAGTGTAAGCGCGATAGATTGCTTTATGTATCGAGTGAACGCTAAAGAAAACGTTACTTTCCAACGCGTTGGAGGGCAACAGGTTCCCCATACACCCAGTAAGTGGGTACCTATAGTGAGACGGCCCCTCTCTACGACTGCTAAAATTCCCGCAGTCTTCGAAGAGTCGTTAACGTAGAGTCGCTAGACTTCAATTCGTAGGTAAATGTTTATAAAACTTTCAACGTTCTCTCGATTTGTGCTTTATTTCCAACTATTTGATGTTGCTTCGCGTTAAATGATGTGAGACATTTAAAATATATTAGAGTTTATATTTATTTTAAAAACATGTTATTTTTTATACTTAGTTTAATCAAAAATGTTGAAATAGAATAGTTCCGTTTTACGGAAGTTTCTTGTACTTATATAAGTATTTCAAAATTTATATCAAAATTGTATTCCTCTTAATGATAAAAAATCGTCTTGTAATCTTGTAAAGGAACACTAAACATCCTGAAATTGTAACGGTAATAAAGTATTGTATTATGAAATTAACAGTGAGATTCTGGACACATGTAAAATTCAAGTTAGATTGGTTTTTATAGTCATATTCTGTACGTAGGTTATCAATCTGAAGTTCTCTCATAATTATAAAATAAACGGTGTTTTCTGCTGTAAAATCTGTTTTATTTCAAAGCTTTAATTTAACCCAACATTCAATGCAGTTCTACCCATTTTGTCGTCCCTTCCATGTTGAGAGTCCGGGTACCTACGATTTGGTATTGCAATATAGTTTTGGCAAATACATATACAGGATGTTTTCAAATAAGTTGCCGATCGCTTAGGGTTTGCATGCGCTCATGATAACGAATAAATTTCCTTGTGGGAATCATTCGAAATCTCGAAAAAAAACCCTTTCCATAAAAAGTTGATCAGCCGGTGGGCCCACTTTGTATAGAAAGGCGTTTTTTTTTCATGATTTGCATACGAGTCCTATAGAGAAAGTTCTTCGTTATTATAAGCATAAGCACATGCATACCCTAAAGTATCGAACAACTAATTGAAAACATCTTATATGTATAATTATGTTAGTCTTTTGGTAAAAACGTCTAACTTCGCTTACCCTTTACATCATAACGACGGAATTGGCTCATACCTTTATACCAATTAAATTATGCAGTGGGTTTGCATGCATTTATCGCCTGTCAGTCGGAATATTTATTTAATTAAGATCAATTGCACATTATGGAAATGAAAAATAGTTTATTGATTTGATTGTAACACATAACATAACTAATAACAATACGCGAACCTTCTTTTAAGTAAGTAGGTAAATGCTTACATGTACAGTCAAGGGCATTAATATACATACACTTTTCCATACTGATCCCTTACAAATGTGTCTATATATTAATGCACTCGACTGTACCAAAAGGCTCCGCTTTTCAATATTTTACAAGTTGATAAAATACTAACCAACTAAAATTGATTTAATAAGTATATGGTATGGTATATATATAGTAACATATTTTTAATATTAAATTATACAGGGTGAAACATTCGTTTTGAACAGTAGGTACCTAATACATTTTACTAACTCTATAAACAACCAATAATTGATTGCCTCAAAAGTTACTAAAAAAATAGACAAGTTTTTTTCCCTTGGCGTTTATTTTAATTATTGACGTGGTTTTAGGATATGGAAACAGATTATGAAGACTTAAATGAATTACTTTTTTTTTCAATAAAATCACCTTAATTTTAATTTTAATATATCTGCCTCAAAATACAAAAAACAAAATTGTAACTTATGGGACATTAGGTAGTTGTTACAGTTAGATAACCTTATAACTTTTCACGACTCAGGTTTCACCGTGTATTTACAATAATTTTCTTATTGTAACGGTCTTTACTTTCAGTTATGTAGCTAAATTTTATAACATAATTTTAAGTATGTATTATGCAATCGTGCGTGCGGATGAGTTTCGAGTGTGTGAGTGTGCATCATAAATATGAAGTGGAGGTACTTAATTAGCATACCCAAAAGCACGCCACTAGTAACCCCACCACAGCGACCCTACCGCGAAAATCAGAATTCGTAAATTTCGAGTATTTGTCTCTCTCGCTCTAATGACGCCTTCGTTTGAGTGACAGAAAAAACCTTAAAAACTTCGAAATTTACGAATTTCAATTTTCGCGGTAGTAGGCCAGTTCGCGTAGTTTCAAAGTTGCCAGTTTCCGGTCTCTAGACCGCAACATAGTGGTAGTCAAGTATGCTAGATTATAAAGAACTTCAACTACAATCAGCAATCACCAATCAGGTATGGTGAACCTATATTCTATGTTGAACGGTCGGGCATGTACAGTCGCCGTCACATATATCGGAGCTGTCACGGTGCTCAAAAATATCTGAACATGAACACTATGACAAAAGAGACCTGGGTCGCGTTTTATAAAGTTACATTTTACAATTTCGCTGTTTGCCTCTCTAACGCACGCACGTATTGGCTAGAAAGAGAGGCAAACAGCAAAATTGTAAATTGTAACTTTATAAAACGCGACCCTGCTCAGATGCTATTGAGCTAGCGGCTCCGATAGATCTGATGGCGACCGCACGTACATTTTAGAAGACTTCTCTGCACACTCCTTCCGCATCCATCTCTTTACCTTCCGGGCAGTTGTCAGGAACTTGGATCTCGTTCCTAGATCTGGCTTCAGTCTCCACGGAGCTGCTATTCCCTGCGCCGGACTTGGCTGCCGCCTTCGCTTTAGCGTCCTTTGCTTCTTCAGGCTTTACGGTACGGGCTCTGTCAGCCATTGTTGCTGGAAATATAATGACCGTTTAACAAAACGTTCTTGGTTAGTATACGCATCGTCAAATAAAACTTGTGGCAGTCAAACTGGCCTAATATTTCGGAAGATTATTACACCTGGATGTTTAGCGAAGTTGCCAATCGCTAACGCTTAGTAGCGTATCGTAGTTTTCCCTCTCTGCCACTCTTTCCTATTTGTGCGGCAAAGACTGGTAGATGCCTTTCGTTCACGATTGGCGATTAAGCGTTAACGATTGGCAACTTGTCTAAGCGCCCTGTTCCACAATCCCCGAATGCATATATCCGTCTAATAAAATTGAATAATTATGACTGTCGTTTTCCCCAGGCATATATGAAAGAAAAGACCAGTATGCTTAGCACATGATTGGCGCGACAGTATCTCGCCGCGAGATAGTCTATCCGTCCCTATTTTGTTAACATAGCTAGTGAAGGACGGGAGATCTATCTCGCGGCGACATACTGTCGCACCAACCATGTGCTAAGCCTGCAGCTTACATTTATGTGACAGATATATTTTATTCAAGGATGATGAATCGAGCCCTTAGGGCGTTTGTGCACTACAATGACTTACTGTCCGGCAGACTGAGTTTTCATGGTCCGATATGACATGAAAAAAACGGATGATTGGCTTGTGCACTTGTCCGTCTTTTTACTCGGAGGTGCGGCATATTAGCATGAAAAAAACGGATGATTGGCTTGTGCACTTGTCCGTCTTTTTACTCGGAAGTGCGGCATAGTAGCATGAAAAAAACGGATGATTGGCTTGTGTACTTGTCCGTCCTTTTAAAAGTTCGAACGGTAAAAGTCAGTGCAATTCCGGTCGCAGTGCACAAGCATTAACACGTTTTTCATAGCTGTCATCTCGGATCGGAAAAATACTGTCCGGAATGGGGAAAAGTAAAACGTCGGACGGTAAAATTACGTATAGTGCACAAGCTACTATATACATTTAATGGCGTGGCATATCGAACCGTAAAAAATCGGACTACCGGACGGTTAAAGTCATTGTAGTGCACAAACGCCCTTAGTGTAAAGTGTAAGTATAGTACAAGTACTTACGTTTCTTCCCTTAATACGATTTGACAAATCTTCGAATGAAACACAACCGCTGGCAATAGCTTCGCAAAACGAATGAGTTTCAGCAGTCTTGTATTTCTGTTTTATACTATCAAGTTTTCCTAGAACGACTGAGCAGGCTTTACCGATGGCTTGTGATTGAAGTTAGATATAGTTACAGCATATAAATATAAAATTATAAGGCAGCAGTTAAACGGTCAGTCATTTTCCATCAGCCTCACATCTGTCCAAACTCCAAAGACACAAAGTTCAAATTCGGCAATAATTCAAACCCACAATTTTGTATTTGCGTGATTTATTTATTGATATGGAACGGCAAAAAAAATCCTGAGGATCACTTTGAAACACAATCTTGTGACACCGTATGACCAGACGAGACCATTTATTTGCAGCTGAAAGCAGTGTAAGTACCTACCCATGTGGTAGAGGCCTTAGAAAATAAAAGTTCGTTGGCGACTATGTTGTGTACCTGCAGACCTACACATTCGTAAGAAATGCCTATTGTTTCCACTATCTCTGCAACCTTCAACCTCCTATAATTCATAACTATGACTAATACTTTATGGACATTTTCATCTCTAATTGCCGTAAAAGCCACTCCTGGATTCATGTTGTACAAAAGGCGGACTTTTTAACTATTCGTATGAAACTAGATATATTTCCAATTTTCCAAATAAATCTCATAGGGTGTCTGTTCTGCGTCCCACAACCTCACTAGCAACGCGATTACACTAAACTTATTTTATGGCCACCCTGTATATAGCAGAATTGTCTGACTCCAACGGACACTAAACTGAATTTTATTAATCGGATAATCTAATATGCAGTCACACAATAGATGACTATATAAACCAATCAGGGCCTTACATAATTGCGAACCGTTCACCTGCGGTGGCCTGGTTATAATTAAATTCAATTGTTTATTAGCAACCAAGTATGCACACTATGCACAGCGGCGAAGTATGTAAGTATACGAATCTGGACGTGGGCGAAGTCGTGTTAGCGAGGCGTTAGAGGCGAGTGATGACATACGGGACTGAAACGTGGTCGCTTACAATGGGCCTCCTAAGAAGAAGTCACCCAAAGGGCAATGGAAAGGGCTATGCTAGGAGTCTTTCTGCGAGATAAATGAGACCATCCGGTGGACTGATGACCTGCTGAAGGTCGCAGGAGTCCGCTGGATGCGGGTGGCACAGGGCCGGTCATTGTGGCAATCTTTGGGGGAGGCCTATGTTCAGCAGTGGACGTCTTTCGGCTGACATGATGATGATGATGGCTTCCATGAACTCCCTTGCCTTCCTTTGCTTGTAGATATAGTCAACCTCCACATGCACACACATAACATGAAACATGGTTATGATATTTACAGCTTAATGCTAAAAACTGTAGCTACCGGATAATATAATATACTTTGGCCAACCAGCGTATCAGTAGAAAAAGGCGGCAAATTTAATTTTTGCATGGGCAGCCAACTCTTCGCGCTTACATTATTTGAATTTGCCTCTTTGTCAGAGTATAATCGTGGTATTATCATACGTTAAATTGAGTAGTGTAAAGACGGCTTCAATGAAAATGTTACCAGCTTGAAAAATACAAATGTCAATGTAACGCGCGCGTGTCATATCTGTGGACTCTGTGGTTGTTCTTTACTGAGGTTCTTTATGTTTATGTGTTTACGTTGTAAATTATTTTATTCAGATAAATTTACATTGCAAAGGTTAATTAAATAATATATAACTATGAACGCACCACCGACATTTGAATCTTTCCTTTTATACGAAGGAGAACAAAAGTAAGTATCACATCTAGTGAAAACTCAAAAGTGATGGTTACATTGTGAAAATTTTATATATATGTATTTGTGTTTCACTTCTAGAGTTCAAAAGAAGAGGATACAAAAGTAACAAATGCTGCAATATTCACTGTCAACAAGGAGGACCACACTCTTGGAAACATGATTA
>JALPQI010005008.1:0-69256 GCA_025490895.1 Thaumatotibia leucotreta | reverse complement strand
GTACAATCGAAACAATCGCCGGCAAAAAATGGTGCCTCATAAATAAGGTATAAAACAGTATGTTTCACACTTGAACAATTTCTTAAACCGGCTCGGAAATAACAGAATCGACTCTATTTAACAGGCTACAAGTTTTCGGCTTGAATATGTATATTGTACTTGCTGTAATCAATACATGACAGTCAAATGGCCTTAATTTCTTTCGTGTCTTGTAGAAACAATTGACAATCATAATGCCTCTCACGGCCCGGCCCGCCCTACTTGCCTGACAACTTTTTAGGGCATTCGGTAGTTCGGTTCTATGTAAAGGTGGGTTTACACCAAACGAGCAAATGCTCGAAATTAGTTGATTTCGTAAATTGGCATGAGCATTCGCTCGTTTGGTGCAAATCCACCTTTAGAGACGCTTGCGAAAGAACGTTCTAGCCTTAAGTTAGGTCTACATGTGCGTTACTGGAATTATCCAATCGATTATATCACATTGGCAATACCTACGGATACGAGGACTACCTACTTACCTTAATGCTATGCTAATTAAACTTATTTAATACTTAGATACTCATTTCCTCATGTCTGAAGATGACTAAGTGCACGTCCTTCATGCCTTTTCGGTTCTTTGATTTACCGAAAAACTTATTTACTATATTTAGCAGCCTTCTTAATTGCCTCGCATCAGCGCACTGCAGCTGCTTCCTTTTGCATAATAAACAAGCAAATAATTGCATTTGATAAATTTAAGATTTGTCTTAGATAATATAAAATGTTGATGTATTATATATTTAAACAACTTGGTTTCTCTTAAATATGACGTAGCAACAGCTGCAAAGCGCATCTGTTGTAATGAGTTCATGATTTTTAACACTTTCACTGCAACAGACCGGCTAGGTGAGTTCACTTTGTATAAGAATTAGGAGGTTTGGCATTGAAAGTGTCAAATACTGAGTTTTACTTTAACCTTTAATCTTGCACCTTTAAATATTACATAAATTATTATAATTGGTGCATTCGTTTCCCATAACAGTCTTGTGACTGTTATGAGAAACGAAAAGAGTTTATACTCTTAATTGATAGAACCCATTTACGAGCATTAATGAATATAAAATTGACATCCGTGAAAATGATGTTATGTCAGTAATGTAGACAGTTAATATTTAATTGCAAGTACATTAAGTAGCTTCGGTGGTCATATTGGTGCAATTATTTCAAATCACATCATCAATTCATCAGCCTCTCTCAGTCCGCTGTTAAGCCACAGGGCTCTCCTATCAATTATGCGTTTGGAGTTGGGTATTAGGTTTTTAGGAGGTAAATACCCATAATCACCACGCTGGGCAAGCGGATTGACGATCGCAGTAATGTGTCCACTATGATGACGTTGCTGCCCATCATCAATCTTGTAGAGCGGTCAGTGACACTTCAATCCCTTAGTCGACTCTTACGACACCCGCAGGAGGAGATGGGGTGGTGACAAATGTATTCTTACTGCCGTCACCACACGGCAAACATTACATTATTTAGCTTCTTACAATCCTCTAAGCACATGTGACCGCGCATGTAGACCTAGCCTTAAGGGCCGATTGGAATGCGTAGTACAGAACAATTGCTAGACCGCCGGTGATGAAACCCAGTATGGATACGTGATATATTTGCTAACCAGGCCGAAGTTTTACGAAAGTGCAGCGAGGTAACGGTCGGCTGGTTGCCCCTGATCGGAATTGGTACGTATTGAATATCAATATCGATTTCTGGGCTTTGTTGGGCATCTGGTAGCTTAGATTGTTTGTTTACAATATTTTATCGTTTGACAGAGTGGCAAAGTCAGTCACTATTTAAAAAGCAAAATAATTAAACAGACACTCCTTAGGGCATGTATAATAACCGCTTGTGTTTCCAAAAGGAAAAAAAATCGAATTTAATACATATACGGAGGTATATAAGTGCTTTTTTAACAAAAAAAAATCGCTTAGTTCAAAACATCGTACCGTGAATTATTTGGTCATAATATATTAATCTCGGTTAGTAAAAAACTTGTAATGCATAAAATAGGAATTCCTTTCATTTAATTTCGAATTCCCCGACTTGGTACATAGTTTTAGGAAAGTGCAGAACTAATTAACGGTCGACGGATTGCCCCTGATTGGAATCGATACGCAAATAATAATATATTGATTATAATTATCCTTAAATGCCGGGCAACTGTACGTGACGTAAGCATTTTAAGTACGTCCATTAGGCTGTCTGAAAACACCATCTTGATTCCCAAGCATATTGAATCTAATGATTTTAAATGTAAACTTATAACCGTTTAACGACGAGACTCAAAAAATACTGTATGAATTTAAGTCTCATCGCCATCATAATACTGTTTTATACCATGTAGTACAAAACTTTCTTTAAAGGTACAAAAATATATTAAATGCCAATGCCAATGCCAAAATGATCGTCATTTTTGTGATCGCTTCACTATAAAGGGGTGTTGCGTGAGTTGCGTCTTAAGACGCAATTATTTAATCGAATGTAAGGATAGCTAAGATTTATTTGATTGATTTGTTAATAATGTGTAAAAGTGCAATATATAAATAATAATTAGTTGGCCGTGGTATTTTAATCTTATTTTGCAATTATAATGCAATAAACCTACAATAGTTAACGTCACTTGAAGTCAAGAATCATGAACCAACATACAATCCATTTACCGGCTCGAAGGACCACTTATGATTAATTGTACAGGGTGACCTTAGCAATTGAACAAACTTAGATATAAACCCCGAAGTCCCACGTAGGTTTATTTCTTATAAATGATTTAACGTTTAATATGAAATATTTTTCAATTAAAATCAAAAGAATGGCTAAGGACATCCTGCATATCAAACAATTAATTGTGATTACACTCTTACTTACTTAGGAACTGAATTGCTTGTTTATTTTGTATATTTAGCCATAAAAATGTATGGGCAGGTCTATTGTAGCATACATACACACACACACTACACATCAATCAATCCCCAGCTCGTATCAATGAGCTTTTCAAAAAACGTATGTACGAAATATCATTTGAAATTCACAAGTGCTTTACGGTGAAGGAAAACATCGTGAGATTCGTGAGGAAATCTGCATACATCTGCGAAGAAATTCTATGGTGTATGTGAAGATTGTGAAGTTGCGGAAAAAATTGCCAGAACAACCACAACAACAACGCGCACATTGTTTACAGCCAAAATATTTATAAAATTAATATACAGTTGAAAGACAGTTTTAAAAAGACTTAATACCTACACACGACTTTAATTACCTACCTACATAATTTAATATATACTACTGGGGCCTATTTCTCGTAACTATTAGTTTACAAGTATATTAGTTATTAGTGAAAATTTTACAAGTCCTAATATTTTCTGTTTTTCGAAAATAATTATTAGACTAGTAACTAATAATGGTAAACTAATACAAAATATTAGTCCAGCTTGGCTGATTGGGGTATTACCCATGCCTTAATTACATATAAAAAAAAATCATTGGCGGTAAAGAGCAAATTTTTTGTTTAGTTAAAATCAAACATCTCAATTTATTAAAGGTGCGTTCAAACAAAAAGAGCATTCGCTATTCTAACCCCCCACACTACGAAATTCGATCGTTACACAAAACGTGATTGGTGGATTTCGTAGAACGGGCGATAGAACAGCGAATGCTCTTTTGGTTTAAACCACGTTTAAACGCACCTTTAGAATGGATATGAAGTTGATGGTTTTAAGGAATATATTGAAAGCCAGAGATATTTTATTTGGAACCTTTTCGGATACGTTAACCTAAATAGATAAACGTAAAAATGGAAGGAATTAACAATGTTAATGATTTCTCATCCGAATCCGTCCACATTTTATAATTTTCTTTAGTTAACTGTGATAAGTAACACGCTAATAGTTTGGACTAATATTTTTTACCAAGCTTCGGCGACTAATAGCTTTATGAGTGTATTTTACAAGTGTAGATATTTTTCTTTGTATTCGAGAAACCAAAACTAAATTAGGTCTAATTTATTAGTTACCAACTAATAAATATTAGCTAATATTATTAGACCTAATTTGGTTTTGGTTTCTCGAATACAAAGAAAAATAACTACACTTGTAAAATACACTCATAAAGCTATTAGTCGCCGAAGCTTGGTAAAAAATATTAGTCCAAACTATTAGCGTGTTACTTATCACAGTTAAGTAAAGAAAATTATACAATGTGGATGGATTCGGATGAGAAATAAATAAAATTGTTAATTCCTCCCATTTTTACGTTTCTATTTAGGTTAACGTGTCCGAAAAGCTTCCAAATAAGATATCTCTGGCTTCCAATATAATCCCCTTGTTCATAAAATATTGTATGCCTCTTTTCCTCAAAACCATCTACTTCATATCCATTCTTAACAAAATTTAAACATAATTTAAATATTTTATTTTAACTAAACAAAAATTTTCTTTTTACCGCCAATGTAATTTTTTTTTTAATATGTTATAAGGCATGGGTAATACCGCAATCAGCCAAACTGGACTAATATTTTTTATTAGTTTACCAATATTAGTTACCAGTCTAATAATTATTTCCGAGAAACAGAAAATATTAGGACTTGTAAAATTTTCACTAGTAACTAATAACTAATATACTTGTAAACTAATAGTTACGAGAAATAGGCCCCTGGTCATAATTAGCAGAGAACCAGTTTTATAAATAAAACTAATTTGTATAGAACTTTGTGATAGGTACAAATGATGATATGATAATATCGCATTTTCGGTAAGTACATTAATGATTAGGTATATGATGATCGCGGACAAGTTATTATTAGTCACTAATAAATTAATAATAGTCACAGTTAATAGACTATTCAAAATTAATTTCGGTTTAACGAGTACGTGAGCTACATTCAAAGTTGTTCAGTGTTGAGTCTTGCTTTTAGACTTATCAATGTACAAACTACAAATAAACACACTCAAACACTGATGTAACCCTTTGTCCCTAAAAACGGGTTATTCCGACCTTTTACCACCCATCTGATACCAGTGGGAAAAACTGGGAATTGAAATTTCTGGGATTTTTTATTCCTAGTAGAAGTTGAAATTGGCTACCGGCCGAGGGAATGTAGGCAACCAGGCATCCCCCGGAAAATATGCGGCTGGAAGGAAAATCCAATTGCGTAAGAACATCCGTATAGGCACTTGGAACGTGCGTGGGCTCCTCGATGAAGGTAAATTACACATCTTGGATACGGAGCTCCAGCGATGCGATTCCATTATTACCGGCTTAAGCGAGACTCATTGGAGAGGTAGTGGCCACCGAGATTTGGATAAACACACCATCTATTATTCAGGAGACGATACTAACAGCTATGCCGGAGTTGCTATTGAAATTCCTAAACATTGGACAAAAGCGGTGCTAGGTTACAACCCCGTCAGCAATAGAATTATAACAATGAAGCTCGATGCATCACCCACCCCATTGAACATTGTACAAGTGTATGCACCCACCAGCGCCGCGGAAGACAAAGATGTAGAAAGTTTTTACAATGACATCGAATCTTCAATTGCAAAAATATCAAAGAAAGAACTATTGGTCATATTTGGCGATTTCAACGCTAAAGTGGGGGATACGCGTATGGATGATGGTCTGCGGCATATTGTGGGTAGCTATGGTCTCGGCCAAAGGAATGCTCGAGGGGAGAGACTGCTCCAATTCGCTGCTGACAACAACCTCACTATCATGAATACCGTATTCCAGCAACACCGTAGACGGTTATACACTTGGACGTCCCCTGATGGTAAACACAGGAATCAGATTGACTACATACTTGTTAGATCTAGATGGCGAAGTTCAATTATGAACGCACATACCTTGCCCGGAGCCGACTGTCAATCTGACCATCAATTCCTTGTTTGCAATCTCAAGTTGAAATTACGAAACTCCATACCTCGTAAAGTTAATAAGAACATCAAAATAGTGGACCAAACGGCATTTATGAACAAATTGTCAACAGATATTAACACATGGAGGTCAAAACCACTAAATGATGACCCTGACTCACTCTGGCAGTCTGCAAAAGAGCAAATAAAAGTCACCATACGCTTATCGCAGCCTATGCAACCTAAAGGAAAACATCAACACTGGATGTCAGATGACACCAGGGTCCCGTTTTATAAAGTTACAAGATACAGGTTACAAGTGTACAGGTTACAGGAACCTGTAATGCACTATGAACTGTTACAGGTGTTTTATAAATACACGCAAAAATTTACAATTGTAATGAACCATGGTAAATCTCGATTACAAGTAACATCTACAGGCGTGACGGACATCACTAATTAAAAATAAAAACTGACATAAATAATCGTATCCACAGATTATATATGTTTATTTTGATGGAAAATCAGCCCTTCTACCTCGAAAGTCAAAATTTGTAAATTTCGAAGATTTTTCGCCGTAACTCCAACGAAGGCTTCATTAAAGTGACAGAGACAAATCCTCGAAATTAGCGAAAATAAAACGATGAGAGAGATGTTCTAAATTTGTGTGGAGTTCATTTGCTCTTTGAAGTCGTACGGTGTCCGACTCCGAAAGTCCAAATTTATTAGGAGCTGAAACAGTCTCGGTCAACGCTATCGGGGTACAGTCAAGGGAAAAAATATAATAATGTATACAACTTTAGACCTTATGCTCCAGACATAAGTAAAAAAGTGTAGTCATAGTCAGCGGCCCTACCGCAAACTCGGAAATCCGCAAATTTCTATTATTTTTCTCTTTCACTCTAATATCACCTTGTTAGAAGTGACAAAGACAAATCGTCGTTTGCGGTTTTCGGAGTTCGTGGTAGTTGGCCAAAACTATGAAGACTCTCTCAGAAAGCGAATAATTTCAACAGTATTACGAGCAAACGTCTGTAGCACACGAAATAACTGTGAAAATTGCACTTGTAGTTGCGGTTACAGGACTCAAGACGTACGTCAGTTTTTGTTACAAGTCTACCACACCTACACTTGTTATTTACAATATTTTTATAAAACACTTGTTCGATTACGAGTTTAAAACTATTAAACTCCTGTATTTTTGTCTATGGCTGAGCTACAGGCACTTGTACCTGTAACTTGTAAAATTGTAACATAGTACTTTTATAAAACGCAAATTGTAAAAAACGGGGCAAGTGTTGCCAGTAAACGCCTGTAAAATTGTAACTTGTAACTTTATAAAACGGGACCCTGGTCCCTCGTAGAACACCGGCGTGAGATGAAAGCCAAGGGTGCATCTGTCCAGGATCTGAATTCAATGAGTGCTCAAATTCAATCTTCTTCTCGCAGGGATCGTAACAACCATCTCAAAAACATCTGTCTAGAGTTGGAAAAAAACGCAGAGTGCCACGGAACTAAAGATTTATTTAAAAAGATTCGTTGCATTACTCGTCAATTCAAACCCAAAACCTGGGCCGTCGAGGACTCAAGCGGAGCGACTGTAACGGAAATCAACGATATCGTGGGTGTGTGGAGAGAATATTGCGAGCACCTTTTTACCGACAGCAGCACATCATCGGGTAACATTAGTGGTTTCTTGGAGAGTACCCATAATGATAAAGAACCTTGTGTGCTGATGGGTGAAATTCGAGCAGCAATTTATCACCTGAAGAAAAACAAAGCTGTAGGATGTGATGACATTCCGATAGAAATCTTCAAGGCAATGGGCGAATATGGAGTAGAAATGCTGCATGTAATCTGCAATCGTGTCTGGGAGACAGAAAAATGGCCAAAGGACTGGGCACACTCCGTGTTCGCACCACTACACAAGAAGGGATCAACAAAAAAATGTAGCAACTACAGACTTATAGCTTTGATTTCTCATGCCAGCAAAGTACTTCTCCATATAATCAACACCAGACTGCAAGGTTTTCTGAATCAGGAAATAGCCCAGGAGCAGGCAGGATTTGTCAAGGGTCGAGGAACAAGGGAGCAGATTTTAATTCTTCGACAAATTATCGAAAAGTCTAGAGAGTTCAACATCCCACTCTATATTTGCTTTGTTGACTTCCGAAAGGCCTTCGACACCGTGAAGTGGGACCAGCTCTGGGACGTTCTACTTCATATGGGAGTACCTAACCACTTGATCCGCCTCATACGTCGACTCTACGAGGACGGAACTGCGACTGTTCGAATTGATGATGTCGACTCGAAAAGTTTCCAGACACACGCTGGTGTTCGGCAGGGGTGCATTCTCTCTCCACTGCTGTTCAATATTTATACAGAGTGTATTATGAGAATTGTTCTAGAGCAATGGGACAAGGGGGTTTCAGTGGGAGGACGGAAAACATCGAACTTGAGATACGCTGATGACACAACTCTTCTCGCTCAAACAAAAGAAGATATGGAACAGTTGTTGGCACGCCTAGAGAGAACAAGCCTCTCCTTCGGACTCGCGATCAACAGAGATAAGACCAAAATGATGATCGTGGACCGAACGGAACTAAATCAACCTGATGTCTCCATGATTGGCAACTGTGAGGTTGTCCAAAGCTACGTGTACCTCGGCTCCACGATCACGAACAATGGGGGGTGTGAGGACGAGATCCGTAGGAGATGTGCTATCACAAGATCTGCCGTTGACAAGCTGAACAGAGTCTGGTCGAACCGCAATATCACTAAAGACACCAAAGTCCGCCTGATGAGAAGCTTGGTCTTTCCAATATTTCTTTATGGCGCAGAAACATGGACGGTGCGCCTAAAAGATCGACGCAAAATTGACGCACTTGAAATGTGGTGCTGGCGGCGACTACTGCGAATTCCCTGGACTGCGTTTCGGACCAATGTTTCGATCTTGGAAGAACTTAAAGTTAAGGAGAGATTATCGTCGACTGTGCAAATACGAATCCTCAAATACTTTGGGCACGTTACACGAAACCAAAACTCCATGGAACGTCTCGTTGTCCAGGGACGGGTGGAAGGCAAGCGGTCGCGTGGTCGATCACCTACGCGCTGGACAGACCTGATAAAAGCTGCGACACAAAGCACCATAGTCCAATGTTCCCGTAACGCTGAAGACCGTGGCAAGTGGAGGCGCATTGCGAGAGCTGCATTATCCACATTAGATACGTCTCAACATACAACCACGACCACTCTGTCAAGAGTGAACGACTGAAGAGAGAGAGAGTAGAACCACCAAATATTCTAGTGGTAGCATGTTTGTCGACTTCGACGAAATACTTACGAACAGTACAACAATGTTGAACGTAAAGTAAAAGGTCGTATCTAAACACGGATTTCATAGGTAGATATGACGTTTTGAAAATTATTTCAGAAAAAAATTAATTTCTCGGACTGCTTGTAACTTTTTTTTTATTTTTGTGGCACAGGATCGTGGCGTTCAGCCACAACAAATTAAAATGTATTTTTCCTAATTACAAGAATGTGTTTTATTTTCTCTCAGTAGTCGTGAAAAGCACAATGTAGCCTCGGCGAAAAGTGCAATAGATGAACTCGTACTATCGACTTCGAACTAACTCGTTCATCTATTGCTTACTTTCCAGCCTCTACAACAATGTACTATTTCTGCTGCGTTGTGATTTTCTGTACACTTTGACATGGTTTCCGAGAGGCAGCTCTAATTGATTAACCTAAAGGGCCTGGCGGCCAACACCGCCAGATTAGATTATTGGAGTGACACCGAGATTTCGAACATCTCTCGCCGTCACTCCAACGATGACTACGTTGGAATGACAGTGACAGCTAGATGCTAGAGCACTGATTTCGATGTTTGCGCTACCTGTAGGTACTTTCCCCTTAAGGGCCCTTTAATTGCTTAAAATCAGCATTCAATTATCTGCTGGCCAAGGGCCAAGGTGAGTAAGTTTGAGTAATTAATTTATAGCTTACCATTAAAAATAAATAAAAAAGGGAATTATCAGGTCACGGCTGTATGCGAAAACGAGCGAATCTCGTCTTATCAATATCATCGTAATCAGTGTACCGTGACGATGAATGAATAGTGACATGCACCAACCATAAAGCCGCTTTCAAATCAAACACGATTTTGCATTTACAAGCTTTTATTTAGTTTCTCCTGTCCCGATGTTTGTCGTTAATCAAATGTTACGAATTTTTAGTTGACTTCCCGATTACAGCAGCCGTCTAGCAATGTATAGTTCGTGAAATATAAATTGGTAACTTTCTACCTACATTATAGTAAAAATAAACATTCAATTTATATTTCTCGAACTATACATATACAAGTTGCAGAACATTATTTGAATTACGAGAATTTTCATGACAATTTAATAGTAAATTCCCATTGCGAATATTTCCATGAGAACCTCTAAAAATGTGTTATAAATAGTTATTTTATATCGCAAATAAGTAAACAAGGCAGTAAATATAACTCATAAGTCATGTAACTACTTGGCTTGATTAGATTATTTGTTAAATTTAGATTCCCGAGAACATTATCTATGAAAGTTTCGCAACTTATTAAACTTATCGGTACAATGCTAAGCCAAGAACATTCGGTTTTACGAGATACGTAACGAAGGCCATTGCTAGGGCTGCCAACCAAAGCTCACAGATATGCGGTACATTCGCGAATAAATTGCGGTACTTGGCTATAAAATGCGGGACAGACAGGTTCAATTTAGATGCACCTAATGCACCCATCGCAATCATTTATTTTGGCAGTAGGTATACACGTTCAGTGCACGGTGCTCGCAGGCTATTGTGGCGGACGTCGCGGTACATTCAAATTAATATGACGCAATCTTAAATTGCTCTCATTTACGTATTCATATAATTATTTAAGTATTTCCAGTTTAGTATTCCCTGAAAATCGGGACAATCGACGTCCCGCGCGAACTCTTTGCGGGACGCATAATTTACAGCATAATTTAATTTAAACGGGACGTCCCGCATATTGCGGGACAGTTGGCAGCCCTAGTCATTGCACTCGATCCAATATACCAGTGCGAGCGCGATAGAATACATAAGATAGGTGTACGTATTGAGTAAAACCTAACATATCCTTTACTTACTCATTGGAACCTTATCTTACTAAAAGTGTGTATCTAAAAGTGATCGCTGCAAGTACACGTAAGAAGTCTAATTCGGAAGAAAAGTGGAAAGTGATAAATAATAAACCGGTAGCTATATTACGCGACTTACTATTATGTAATAATTACCGAAGTATCGCATACATCACCGGTTTTGCTTATAAATAAATCATCAAAATAGAAAACCGTATTACGTTACAGCGAGTGCGGTTTTAGTCATAGTTGACGGTGGTTAAATGTGGCTAGATTTAGTTTTATTGGGCCTGTGTCCCTACCATTACATGGCGGCATGAGCTAAAGGTGGGTTTACACCAAACGAGCGAATGTTCATTATATTCCCACTCTAGGAAATTCGTTCGTTACACAAAACGTAATTCGTCGAAATTCGTTGATTTCATCAATATCTTGGGACAATCTTACACTAATCCACCTCACACAAGTCCCATGTCCCATTGTAAGCTCGATTGAAGCTTATGTTTTAGGAGGTATAGATACTTAAATACATAGAAAATAACCAAGACCAAGGAATACATAATATTTATACTTAATAAATGGCGGACGGATAATTGGTGGTATTTTCCACATAAGTAGGCTGCCTACTGTAGGCATCGATGGAGTCGATATTAAATACTTTCATTTAATAGATACTTTCAATATAACATCGATTTTGTTATGTAGTAACTTACATATTTTAAAATATGCACAGAGAAGTTAAAAACTAAGAATTTACATAAAAATATTAGTATAACTACATATCTCTCTCCTGCTCGCTGCCGCCGCGATTTGGGCTCCACTTTTCACACGATCAGGTGGAGTGGAGCCACTTTGTTGTGCCAACATAAAAAAAAAGTATTTACCTACCTACATTACATATTTAACATTACCTAGGTACTATTGTTTTTTCGTGCATAACATTCCATAATAGGCGAAGACTGGCGAACTAACACAACCCGTGAAGTTAGCATAATCAAGAACAAACATCCATTTGCGGTTTAAAAGATAACCACAAATTGTTCATCGGAGGATCCCCGAGCGGTCAAAGGCCATTGTATCGTAGCTTTCACTGTCGGCCCAAAGTGAGTCGAGGTCGAGATACTAGGGATCAAGATGCGTAGTGAAAGTACGATACTATACTAATTTTATTGTCGTATACTTGGCCTGTGTAAGTTGGCTTTTAAATTCGGGGAAACTGTAAGAGATTGGAGCTCTGAGATGCTGGTTGCTTTGAGCTCAGTTTGAATTGTGGTCGGTTTGTGAACAATCGGCCCTTTATATGGAGTCTTTTTTTTTGTATATTGTATAAAAATGTATATGTATTCAATGCATGTAGGTATGTGTATTCAAATTATATTGAGTACCTACATACACTGAATGAAATGAATAGATGTGGGTAATACACGTTACGTACATTACCCTTACGTACCTTTCCCAAAATACTACATTTTATAATCGTCTTATTTTTATCAGATAAATTGAAGCATTTAATTGTACCTACCATACGTTATAACATAACTTGTGATCGGAATAAGTATAAGAACAAAATCAAACACGCCTAAATTTAATGTTTACGCGTAGGTATATTATTTTATATTACTTATATATTATTTTATATTATGTGAATGTATCAGTGACATTTTGGAAAATAATATAAAACAGAATAAAACATCTGCTTAGCAAATATTTACCTCATAAAAACTTGACAAAATGACATCAAGCCAAGTGATCATTTGGGCCAACTGAATAAGTTTTTATTTGGGTAGTGAAATTATTGCAAAATGATTCTTGGGATGTGATATTTTGGGAATAATTTTTTGGCGAAATGGAATGATATCGCAGCCCAGATATTAGAACTTCTCCACCCCCTTATACTTAGGACACACCATCCACGTTCAGGTCCGCTCTAGGCTCTAGGACATTCCTCTACCAACCGGCAATTAAATCCTCTCCCACAAGCCCTCGGGAAATAGGCATTTAATCAACAATTTACCCCAAATTGGCCATGTAGTGACGGCAGTAAGAATATGTAACTGCGATCGCCAATCCGCTTCCGCTCCGCTCCTAATGCGTTAATAGTAGAGGCCTACGTTCAGCAGTGGACTGAGAGAGGCTGATGATGTACGTGCTACTCAACATATTCAATAACATCTCCTCCCATATTTTACAAACGGAGGTCCTACAATTTCATAAAATTGACAACTTTTTGTATGGGATATTAAACAATTCTGTCTAATTA
Source organism: Thaumatotibia leucotreta (assembly GCA_025490895.1). NCBI lineage: Eukaryota > Metazoa > Arthropoda > Insecta > Lepidoptera > Tortricidae > Thaumatotibia > Thaumatotibia leucotreta. The sequence goes on along the minus strand of JALPQI010005008.1, from coordinate 55,967 downwards.
TACACTTATACTTTTAAAATGGGCCACAGTTGTTTATTTAAAGCATGCAAGAGAATAACGAGTATATTAATAATCAAAAATAAATACGTTCTCCTTTCACATAACTGCTCCAGATATCGGCTAATTTAAAAGTCGTTAAGTAGATCAAAAAACAAATCAGTGATGTAACGTACTATGTAACTGATTACTGCTATACTGTTTCGTTTTTGTATCAACAGTAAGCTCAGCTGACCATGAAACGACATAGATTCTGCTAGATTCCGGTCATCTATTATACTGTGCTATATTGCTATTTTCACCCGTATTTCTTCGAAAAGCTGGTCAGGTATCTGGGTTGTTTACCAACACAGTTTAGCAACCTCTGGATGCTTAGCCAAGTTGCCAATCGCTAGCGCTTGGTAGCTTATCGTAGTTGTCCCTCTCTGTCACTCTTGCATATTAGTGCGACAAAGACAGCTAGCTGCCTTTGTCTACCGCGAATTTTTAAATTCGTAAATTTCGGGGAGCTTGAATATCGAGAATTTGTATGCACCCTTGGCATCTTCGGATACGCATTCAGACCACTTTTACTGTCTTCTTCTTTATTATTTTTGCGCTAGCATACTGGTTCTTTAACGGGCAAAATACAAAAAAACCTGGATACAAGCATATATACCTAGTAAATAATTAAATAAATAAATATCTCGGGACATCTTATACAGATCGACCTAACTAGTCCCACGGTAAGCTCAATAAAGGCTTGTGATGGGCGACGATATATATAATACATAGATAGTTAACAGGTATATTTAATACATAATAGATAGGAACAAATATTTGTGATAAATAAATACACAAATAATGCCCTCGCCGGGATTCGAACCCGGAACCTCTAGCTTCGTAGGCAGGGTCTCTATCAACTAGGCTACGGAGGCTGACAAAAATAGTAACTACGAAAAATTATGTACAAGAAAAAAAATACAAAAATACAGTGCTATAGAATGGTCATTTTGCCCGATGCCCTATAAAGGGTTAATTTTAATTATAACGAGACGTCAACAAAGACGGAACGAAATCGTAGGCCTAATGGGGGACTACCGCAAAAATAGTCTTCTATCTTCTTCTTCTACCTAGCGTTATTCCGGCCTTTGCCAGGGTCCGGTTTCCTGCTACATTTCCTCCACTTTGCGCGATCCTGGGCATCTTCTACTGTAAGCCCATTCACACTCATGTCAGCCTTCACGACATCTAGCCGTCGTTTCTTTGGTCTGCCGCGGGGTCGGGGGCCGTCAAGGGCTAGATTAAGGCATATGTTTCCTACGTAGTCAGGTGGCCTACGACAAACGTGACCAAACCACCGAAGACGGCATTCTTGAAGCTTCTCCGCTACGCCACGGACTCCGAAATCCGAAATAGTTAAAACGTTAAAAATTGTCTTCCATAATTATCGAAATTTCGTTATCTACATTTCCATCACTGGAAAATGCAATGAGAGGCGGATAACCGTTGCAATCCGATTCCGCACGGTAGGCGAGCAAAGAAAGCTGCCAGAACGAAGCAAATTTACATAATAACAACCAATATTTCACACCCTAATGACTCTAATGAGCTCCTGAAACATTTGCATGCCAATGCGTGGTTAATAGTTTGAAAGTTGAAAAAAGAAGTTTTTTAAATGGGCACCTTTTGATCTTTGTAGGTACTTACTTATTTCTTGTTAAGTTTGTGGGTCTGCCATGTATAATAATTTACTGTACATCTACGACCATATAATAAATGTGGACCTTGGACGTCTAACACGAGCTCAAAAATGCCCCCAATTGTGTTGTGGTGAGCAGGATATAGAGCTTTTTATTTATTGATATTTTTCTCCCAATACATAAAAAAAAAATCTGTGGAGCGTTAGCTAATTTGAAAGACATGCCCCATAGAACATTTTTTTGCGTGAAATAAAATTTTTCCTCTTTTGCCGAATTGGAAAACGATACTGAAAACTCTTAAACGGAGTACAGCCACTAAAATTTCACTTTGTAAATCTTAGCAGTCGACCGTACATTTAAACGACAATGTATTAGGTATCTTTCCTTTTCACTATTAAACTAACAAGCGCTAGTTCTCATACACGACGCCTCTTATTTTATTACAATTTACAATAACTATAATCCCCATAATTGGCATTTAGCGTCAAGCGGCAAGTAATTTTCATTGCGTACCGTCTTTAACGCGCTTTCTATGCTGACAATACTTGACGCATTCAAGGTTGACAAATGCGTAACTATAAAATTACTATGATGCTCATTTTGAATTTCAAATGTAAATATATGTAATGTCACATACGAAAAGAACATTCCATTGTTGTTTGTTGTACGTAACACTTAATATTTACGCAATTTTACATCACTCGAGCGATAAATATGATAATAAGTAGTAGTACTTATTTATTATTATTTAATACGCGATACTAGTTCCAATAATTCACCAGAATCCTAGAGAATTTATCTAAACTTGGGTTGAAATGTTTTTAAACATTTACTTAGACCGTTCGACAATAAATAGTTTTAACAAGTTATGCAGGCCATTTCAATATTTGCGCTCGTTACATACCCCACTTAGTCCCAGTATACAGTTAAGTGCAAAAATAAATATCGAAAGAATCCGCTCATATATATATGTTACAACGTTCTTATCACACAGAATAAGAGTGCACTGAGACATGTTTTTGTGTACATCTTGTTTTGTTTTTGACTGTACTAGCATTTGCTAAAAATATTCAACACGTAATACAGGAATTACAGGATACATCAATAACAGGCCAAATTGTCTAAGAAGTTGTTAGTGGGCGATGTTGTGAGGTCATATTTAGGAGCGGTATTATCCAGTATTTACCTGAGCGATAAGAACAACGTATAAAGTGCAAAGTGCTGAAGGTTTTAGAATTATAACTAACGTGAGACTCAAACATATTAAAATGTTATCGAACCGGGTTACTCGCGTATTTAAGACATTTAAGTTGATGATTGATAGATAGATAGATAGATCGTTTATTTGTACTAATTATACATTGTCAGCTTATACATGGGTACACTAGGTAAATCTTTATAAACAATTTATGGCATGACATTAGGTACTACTAACATACTAGTTCAATAACATTTATTGAATGTAAATTATTATAAAATAAAAAAAATATAGAATTACATTATTGATCACAAATAAAATTAATACTGAACATATTGCGAAACTACAAATCAAATTATTTATTAACTAAATATTTTGATTTGTACTTTTAATTTAAATTATAAATATTAGATGTCATATACCAAAGAAAAACGACCAAGATCACCTATGTCCGAGGTGGGGATCGAACCCACGTACTCAGCTTTCGCAGCTGATGCCTGTACCCCTCGGCCACTCGGTCTTAGCAACCACCGGTCAAATTTCTCGGGTATATGCAATCGCTTACAAGGCTAGGCGCCTTTGACCATTCTCTGAGGGTAAGCAATACATGCCTGCACCTCCTATTTAGAATACTTTACAGTTTTCTAGAATAGCTAGAGAGAACTGGTGCTGCCATCTATTGAACATATTGCGAAACTACAAATCAAATTATTTATTAACTAAATATTTTGATTTGTACTTTTAATTTTTCTCCAGTAGTCACACTACTTAATACTATATAAATTATAAATATTAGATGTCATATACCAAAGAAAAACGACCAAGATCACCTATGTCCGAGGTGGGGATCGAACCCACGTACTCAGCTTTCGCGGCTGATGCCTGTACCCCTCGACCACTCGGTCTTAGCAACCACCGGTCAAATTTCTCGGGTATATGCAATCGCTTACAAGCCTTGTAAGCGATTGATGGTCAAAGGCGCCTAGCCTTGTAAGCGATTGCATATACCCGAGAAATTTGACCGGTGGTTGCTAAGACCGAGTGGCCGAGGGGTACAGGCATCAGCCGCGAAAGCTGAGTACGTGGGTTCGATCCCCACCTCGGACATAGGTGATCTTGGTCGTTTTTCTTTGGTATATGACATCTAATATTTATAATAAAATTAATACATTAAATTAAAATATAGTAAGGGTCACGGTCCATACAAAGTTGAGAAAAATTGTGCGCTGCGAGTTACAGTTTTGTAATTTTAACCAGAGCTAGAGGGTCTCAAAATAGTTGTTTTTAGATGTGGAGGGAAAACCAATTCCCCCCCTGAGCGCGGGGGGAGGGGGGTGAATGTGCATGCGGAACGGTTACGTTTAATATTTTTTTACTAATTAAAAAGGCCTATGCATTGTTTGGTATCATTTTCGTGTAAAACAGACATGGAGAATCCATTTTTTATCATAAACATGAGCAATTTTATATAAAAAAGTAGATTTTTTGGAGTAAAAGTAAAGAAGTTACCGTTTTTATTTTAATTTAAGCGTAATATAAGTATTAAAAAACAAACTTATCCAATTTAAAAAAAATACTATAAGATAGCATATTTATTGCAGTTTTAAAAAATATGCACATTTTGTAGTCTTTTATACAAAACTTAACTGAAAAAAAAATTGCACCTGTCGCGTACCTCAAACAAAAACCTCCGCGTAACCTCAAAAAAGAGACTTTTGTGCCGGCAACTGCGCATAGATTATACATATTCTTGTACTTAAATATTATTGTTCAAGTTCATATTACAATTGTAAATATTTATTGATATGAAAGTAAATTGAATATTTTCTGATCTTCTTTTTTTAAATAACCTAAGACTATTAAGAATTTTATTTGTTCAGATTCTATTTTCGGATTTTATCGATTATTGTATACCGCGTGTACATTATATATCTGGTCTATCTGACCACACGTATGATATATAGTATCTGATCATATGAATCGGAATGGGTAATCATTTTTACAAGTGTTATTAGGTAATGATCTCATTACCAAAGGCGATAAAGGTAATTTTAACCGTGACGAAACAACTAATGGGTTAGTTTACCCACGTTAAAATTTATTTCAATTGGAATTTGACAATCAATTGTTAAACGTTTACTTCATAAATCATCATTATTACCATAAGCCCCCCCCCCCCCCAAAGATTGCCTCAATGATCGGTCCGGCGCCACTCGCATCCAGCGGACTCCTGAGACCTTCACTGTCCACGTTGTGGGAGGCCTACCCACGCTGCGCCTTCCACCTGCGAAGCCGCCACCCTAGAACCTTTCCGCCGCATTGGCCATCGGTTCTACGTGCAATGTGCCCCGCCCACTTTAGTTTAGTGATTCGGAAAGCTATATCGCAGAGCTATGGAGCTATACTTTGGTTCTGCTGAGGATTGTTTCATTTCTAATGCGACCTCGCAGAGAGACTCCCACCGTAGCCTTCTCTATTGCCCTGTGGGTGACTTTAAGCTTTCTTATGAGGCCCATTGTAAGCGACCACGTTTCAGTACCGTATGTCATCACTCTTTTAAGTGTTTGATCAGTGTGTGTTGCCACACTGATCAAATACTTTTGTCTTCAAGCACTGCGGAATATTGGACGAAAAGATTCCCAAACGCTGCCCAACCGAATCGGATTCGATGATTGACCTCTTACTCAAAGTTGGAGCTACCTAACTGGGTAGTTTGCCCTAGGTATATTATAGTCGTCTACACCTTCGAATTTAGTCTCCGATTGTAACGGGAGTTTTCGTCTTATCCATGTTCATCCTAAGACGAACTCGCTCGGAGGCGCTACTGAGTTCAGCGAACTGAAATCTTCCAAGGTCTCAGCCAAGACCACCAAATCATCAGCGAATCGAAGGTGAGTGAGGTACACGCTGTTTATGTTGATACCGACCTTATCCAGTCCAGTCTTAAAGACATCTTCCAGCGCAGCGGTAAACAGATTAGGGTAGATGACACCTCCTTGCCTGACTCCCCGCTGCAGTATAATACGCTTTAAGCTCTGGTCTTGGAGTCGGATTGAGTCGCTTTCGTACAAACACCTCAACATTTCGACATAGCAGTAGTCTACTTGGTACCGTTGGATTGACTGTAGTACTGCCTAGAGTTTCGATCAAATCGAAGGCCTTGGGGGTTATCATTGACGTACTAATGCGATTCAGTTTAGGTTCAGGGAAAGGGACAGTGATATACGACTCGTATAGCCTTGTCCCTTTGTCTCGACCTAAATTAAACCGGATTAGTACGTCATGGTAACCCCCTTATCGTAGTCTACAAACGCTAAACAGAGGGGTAGGTGGCAGGTTATATTCCTCGGTCTTCTGTGTAACATTTACGAAACGCCAATTTGGAAACCGGCTTGTTCGGGAGGCTGGAAGTCATCAAGCCTGCGTGCAAGTCGATTCGTAATGACTCTTGAAAACATCTTATAAATATGCCTCAGAAGTGAAATGGATCGGTAGTTCTTCAAAAAGGCGTTGTCACCTTTTTTCAAGAACAGTGCCACCACTCTTCTGTTCCATGCCTAAGTCGTGCTCCCTTCCGGAGTTGAACAACTTCTGAAGGCCCGTAAGGATTAGTTTACAACCTGCCTTCAGAAGCTCAGCTATAATTCCGTCTTCCCCAGACATCACACAGGCTGATGTCTCGGATATCCTCTGTTAAGTGCCGGGTCAGTCACTTACTTCATAAAAAAATTATCAATTATCAAATTCCGTGTGAAATAAACGTTTAACCAGGGTTGCTTGGTTAACCCTGGTTAATGTAATTTGCCCTAACAGACATTCATTATAGAGTATTTTGTTTACGCAAAATTGCTACATTCCCGCAGTAGAAACGTACTGTCAAAGCAACGTTCCTTTAATGTTCGAGGTACGCGACAGGTGCAATTTTTTTTACAACTTATTTTTGCATGGAAAGCTCTAAAAAGTATATATTTTTAAAAACTACAATAAATATGCTATCTTGTAGTATTTTTTTTTATTTCATATATTTATTTGGTAATACTTATATAACGCTTCAATCAAAATAAAAACGGTGATTATTTTACCTTTATACCGATAATTCTTTTTTTATATATAAAAATCCTCATGTTTATTATCAAAAATGAATTCCCCGTGTCTGTTTTACATGAAAATGATACCAAGCAATGAATAGTAGGCCTAAATATTAGACGAAAACATTTTAAACATAACCCTTTCGTTTGCATTTTCACCCCCCTCCCTCCTCGTTCAGGGGGGGAATTGGTTTTCCCTCCACATCTAAAAATTGTTATTTTTACACCCTCTAGCTCTGGTAAAAATTACAAAACTGTAACTCACAGCGCACAATTTTTTCCATTTGGACCCCTACTAATATGAAAATTACAATGTCAGGTTTGATTCAAATAGAATGTCAGTTGGCTCTTAAACCTACGACATATTCACTCACTCGCCCTGAAACTCTCTTACAGAGTAGTAAGCCTTCGCGGTGCAGAATTTTTTGAGCTGATGTGTGATGCGGCGCTCTGTACTTAAATTTCTAATAGTTTCAGGAATTTTGTTATAAATCTTTGAGCCTATTACTCTAAGCGAGTTACACTTTCTGCAATCGGTGTGTCGGGACCATCAATGCCGGTTTTCTTCTCGCGGAGAAGGTCTTAGCCATTGGGAACTCATCGAGGTTCCTTCTCACATATTTACCTACTTCGAAAATAAAGAGGGAAGGAACTGTCATGATCCCTAGTCTCACAAATAGTTGTCGGGCGGGTTCATCCTGGGGGACACGACATATCAGTCGAATCATTTTTTTTACTTTGCTCGACATGTTTCGACAAATTAAGAGGGTCTTCGTCTGGATCACTCTCTGGGTGCTCAGGATGAAGCTTAGGTTTGTTCAGAACGAGTGCGCCAAAGTATTTATAAAATTGCAACTTAGATTATTGGAACTCCGAAAATGTTTCTTATACAATTTAACATCATAATGATCGGTATTTAGAAGTAATCTTTGTTCATAATTATCATCACTTAGAATTATTTTTGTTCATAATGTCGTTTTTAGGGTTCCGTAGCCAAAATGGCAAAAACGGAACCCTTATAGATTCGTCATGTCCGTCTGTCCGTCTGTCCGTCTGTCCGTCTGTCACAGCCGATTTACTCGGAAACTATAAATGCTACAGTAACGAAATTTGGTAAGAATATGTGTTGTATGAACCGCTACAGGATTATGATACTAAATTGTAAAAAAAAACCATTGGGGTGGGGGCCCTCCATACATGTAACTGAGGGATAGAAAAAAAAATTTAGTTGTATATAAGCGTGTGGGGTATTAATAGAAAGGTCTTTGAAAGTGATATGAAGGTTTATAAATCTCATTTTTATTTAAGCAAATCGTTTTCGAGATATCAGCTCTCAAAGTCTGAAAAATGTGTCCCCCCCCCTCTATTTTTTAAACTACGCGATATAAAATTCTAAAAAAAATATATGTTTTGCACATTAATAAACTCTATCAACGATTTTTGGTTTGATTCAATTATCTCCTATAGTTTTTGAGGTAGGTTGATTTAACTGTATTTTTTTAATAATAAATTGATAATGGTACGGAACCCTTTGCGCGCGAGTCCGACTCGCACTTGGCCGGTTTTTCATATATATTTTTAGTACTAACTTTTATGTTTATATAATTTTTCACTATACTTATTTTATGCTATATACTCTAATGTTATATTTATTTTTATCTGTACTGGTTTTATGTATGAATTATTTTTGTTTAATTAAATATGAATCGTGCTATTACTGTAAACACTATCTACCTGCACAAATCAGGTTGTGGGAGAGTACTGTACTAAACGGGTTCTATCTGGCATAACTGTTTTTGTCAGAAAAGCTTACTTAGGTCATAACAGATTTGGCATAATGTTAATGAGGCAGAAACGTAACTTGGCTTAAATAACAATATTTCGAACATTATTTTGTCCGAAACTATCTTGGCATATCATTATTTACGCCGAGTGTTATAAGACAGAAATTAGATTTGCATATTTTTTTGGGCATATTTGCTGTGAGGGTTAAAATTTCTGCAGTGAGCGAGCGAAGCGAGCGAACAAAACCTTCCGGGGCAGATCCGACTCGGATAGATTAGGTTAGAAGACTAAGGCGGGAGCAAAGCTCCCGCCTTAGTCTTCGAGGTTATTTTTTTATAATATTCGAACAACTCGAAATCTGCCACAACGAAATATGCTAAAGTTGAGTATGCCACAACCGTTTCTGCACAAAGCCCATTATGACTAAGTACTCGTACATAGTTTATGTCATATAGAATTATTCATAAAAGAATTATGCCACAACAGGGTGAAACTATTGGGGAAATGTTTATAAATAAAAAAAATATTTCAAATAACTTTATGGGTACAGATTAATCTACTTGACGACTTTAGGAGGATACAATTTCAAAATAAAAATCTTTATGAACATTGTAGGTAGAAGTATAATTTTTAGTAAGAAAAAAAGTATGAGATACAATTTTCGGAGTAATGATGGTTATGAGTAAAAAACGGTATTAGTAAAAAAAATCGAAGAAAAAATTGTATAAGTGCCAATATGGACCCGTTCAGAACTTATAACCTTGTACGTTGTTATGTTACCGTCGAGAGGTATCCTAGCAATAAACACGAGCTAACCGGTCCATGGTCACAATTTATAAAGCTACTGGCTAATTTGTAAGTTAATCCCTTACATTATTGTTATGCGGTAATCAAAAGGTACTTATCATAGTTCTTGCTTGTCGTTCGTGATAGACTTGAACAAGCCAAACCCAACATTCCAGAGCGATATTGAACCACGTCTAAGCAAGGTAAACACAGTAGTTTTCATCTCATAACATAAGTAATACAAGAGCAATTACAGTCCTAATCATTATAATTAAATCAATCATTCATCATCATCATTTATTTATTTCTCGGATTAAGCATCATTTAAAATCAGCACGCAAAGGCTATACCAACCTACAATAGATCAGGACATGGAAATAAAACCGTACGTTAGTTCAGGACCTACTACACTAAGTACTCCACTAACTTGCCACAAAATGAACTGCGTACTGGATTTTAAAGACAAGCTAAGCATTTCCTGACAATTCTCTATGAATATAATTTTTTGAAGAGTCTGGTCTCTTCTCACAAAAGCCTCTTAGTATTCGTTGACATACGGTCTTAATTGAGATCTGTCATTAATAAGGTAAGCTTGAACAAAAGTAGGTCAGCCATCGGACCAACACGTCAGAAACCAGTTTGCTGGGACCACATCTACACATAATAACCTCTTTAACTACACAAAGGCTGCACGGGCATTAATTGTAATCTAGTTTAACATCAGCCCGGGATTATTATCATTCTTCATCATTATCATCATTTCAGCCATATTCATTGAGATATTTTAATTTTAAGTAACAAACTGTGAACCCAAATATTGTGAACAATTTTATCTATATATATAAACGGCAATGTCCTGACTGACTGACTGACTGACTTAAATCAACGCACAGCCCAAACCGCTGGTCCTAGAGAGTTCAAACTTGGCATGTACATTCTTTATAATGTCTAGAGGCGCACTAAGAACGGATTTTTGAAAATTCATCCCGTAAAGGGGTTAAATGGGGGGTTAAAGTTTGTATGGGGAAATAAGATTAGTTGGGCTATTTTATTCGAAACTTCACATGAATGTTTTTAATAACAAATAAGTAAACACGTATTTCAGGTTTTTTGAAAATTCATTCCTTATGGGGGTTAAATGGAGGGTTAAAGTATGTATGGGGAAATAAGATTAGTTGGGCTATTTTATTCGAAACTTCACAAGAATGTTTTTAATAATAAATAAGTAAACACATGTTTCAGGTTTTTTGAAAATTCATCCCTTAAAGGGGTTAAATGGAGGGTTAAAGTTTGTATGGGGAAATAAGATTGGTTGGGCTATTTTATTCGAAACTTCACATGAATGTTTTTAACAATAAATAAGTAAACACGTATTTCAGGTTTTTTGAAAATTCATCCCTTAAAGGGGTTAAATGGAGGGTTAAAGTTTGTATGGGGAAAAAAGATTAGTTGGGCTATTTTATTCGAAACTTCACATGAATGTTTTTGACAATAAATAAGTAAACACGTATTTCAGGATTTTTGAAAATTCATTCCCTATGGGGGTTAAATGGAGGGTTAAAGTTTGTATGGGGAAATAAGATTAGTTGGGCTATTTTATTCGAAACTTCACAGGAATGTTTTTAATAATAAATAAGTAAACACATGTTTCAAGTTTTTTGAAAATTCATCCCTTAAAGGGGTTAAATGGAGGGTTAAAGTTTGTATGAGGAAATAAGATTAGTTGGGCTATTTTATTCGAAACTTCACATGAATGTTTTTAACAATAAATAAGTAAACACGTGTTTCAGGTTTTTTGAAAATTCATTCCCTATGGGGGTTAAATGGAAGGTTAAAGTTTGTAAGAAGGAACCAGATTTTTAATTCAAAACTTCATAGAAGTGTTCTTGCCAATGAAGATGTAGGTACTTATCTACATACAATGTTATATACGAGTAACATAGGTACGATGAATACGTAGATACTTTCAATATTAAATTTTGGTAAGTAATACAGTTTGCTACATAAAAGGTCATTGTGAGGTTTTATTTTTTAAGTCTAGACAAAACCATATTTATTTGTTTGTTCGTTAAAAATATCTACAATTTTGCATGGCGACATAATGATTCAAAGCGAACGAATTTCAAATGTTTGTTTGACAGCTCGCGGACAGTATATGTATAAGCAGCACGGGTACACGGGCCGCCTCACAGTAAATTCAGCTTTCTATTTCGTGTAGTTTATTTGCAATCAAGTATTTAATTATGTCATACTAATATGCTGTTCAATGAAACAGACTTCAAACAGAATGTAATAAGGTAAGATTCTACTTAGGTTTAGGAAAGGTTAGAACTGCGACCCCACACAGAAACGAACGGCTATCAAAGTAGGTTTTGGGTTAGATTAGAAATGCGACTCCACACAGAAACGAACGACTATCAAAGGAGGTTCAGGTTAGGTTTGAATAGTAACCCCATACAGCAACGAACGGCTTTGAAAGTAGGTTTAGGTTAGGTTTGAACTCCAACCCCACACAGAAACTAACGGCTATTAAAGTAGGTTTAGGTTAGGTTAGAACTGCGACCCCACACATAAGGAAACGGCTATCAAAACAGGTTTAGTTTAGGTTAGAACTGCGACCCCACACAAAAGAAAACGGCTATCAAAGTAGGTTAGGTTAAAACTGTGACCCCACACAAAAGCAAACGGCTATCAAAGTAGGTTTAGTTAGGTTAGAACTGCGACCCCACACATAAGCGAACAGCTATCAAAGTAGGTTTAGGTTAGGTTAGAACTGCGACCCCACACATAAGCAAACGGCTATCAACGTAGGTTTAGTTTAGGTTAGAACTGCGACCCCACACAAAAGCAAACGGCTATCAAAGTAGGTTTAGGTTTGGTTAGAACTGCGACCAGTGCGACCCCACATAGAAACGAACGGCTATTAAAATATGTTTAAGTTAGGTTACAACTGTGACCCCACATATAAGCAAACAGCTATTAAAGTAAGTTCAGGGTTAGTTTAGAACTGCGGAATAAATATTACTAAATTTAAACCAAACTAAAATAAGAACCCGTAAAGGAAAACCTCAAGCACCATTCAAAATTCCCTGATTTAAATTTACTGAAAACTATTCTTCGACAGAATGACTTGTCGATGAAATGAAAATACTTGAACCGTTGTCTTTGAAACAACATTCGATTAAATGATTGTCGACAAGTCAAGGCGACCCCCAAAAAAAAATATCACAAACATTAAACTTATTTCGGCCACTTTTGAATCTCCTGAGAAAAAAAAAACAAAATAGGATTCATTATTTGCAGGAAACCGTGTACCATGCATAATATATAACTACATACAATCGAAATGGTAACCTCCTTCTTTTTTAAAGTCGGTTGAAAACATTTTTTTTCATATAAGTCCAAAATCTACGCGTGCGAAGCCGCGGGCAAAAGCTAGTTATTTTATAAAACAAGGCAAGACCTCGTTAATTTGCATAACGTTTTCAAAACGATGCGTTTGATTACGATTAAAAAAAATGCAAAGTTAAATTTACGTACCTCTTGACAAAAAAATATATTTTCCGTCTCCATTTGTAGGTAAATTAATATCTTCAATATGAGTTTTATGATACCGAAAACAGGTTATACATAGTACCGTTACTTAATTAAGTACTAGGTAGGTACTACGGTACCTAGGTATTGGGCACAGGTAAGTAGTTAATTAGTTTCCTGAGCAATGACGACATCCTATCCTCTCTACTTTGTTAATAACGGATACGTTTAGGTTTAGGATTAGGACTTCCATGGCTTTGATTTGACGCTAACAATTTTCATGTTTTGTTATTATTATACATTTTATACAAAAACATTCACTCTTTGTTCGTGGACTTCACGAAGGCCTATGATAGCATAGACAGTTAAAACAATTTACAATTAAAATGAACCTGGGTAAATCCACAAGACTGTAACGAGAGTTAACAATTCAACCGTATGTTTTAAAATTAATTAATCAAAGTTGAGTTCCGTACATCTAGCCTAGCCCTGTAGGTAGATATGTGGACCCTTAAATGTACTTAATTAATTTGAGAACATACAAAAGAATTGGTAACTCTCGTTACAGTCTTGTGGATTTACCCACCTACGAGTACATTATTACACACTGAACTAATACATAAATATTAGATGATACGTGCATGACAAATTACATAAACTACTATATCCCTCAAAGTCGCTTCCCTGTGGGAGAATGTCCATAATACTGGCCACATTTCCTCTCGCTGGATGGCAATGCTTAACCTCTGGCCGCGAAATAAGCCAGGCTTATGGTCACCCGGAAACTCTGAAAGACTTTTTCCCAACTCCTTGAATAGCTTGAGAGAGCTAGGACCCTACTGCCCTAGAGTCTCCACCGCGAAAGCCACAATGTCATGGCTGGCACATGTTTTGTTATTAATAAAAGTACTAATTACGTTTTTACTAATAGTAATTCCTATACTAGAACCCTTCCCGACCCGACCGTGTTTGTGCTGTGATTACTCCTACGAACAAATAAAACATGGAAGCCGCACGCCATATTAAATTGCCTTTCAAAAACGGTCCGGAATTTTAGTTGACAAGTGTCACCCCCTCTTCAGTGCATCACGGTAATGAATTTAAATATCAACCTATAAAAACTTAAACCGCCGTTTAAAAATAGTTGTGATTGGTCCATCAAAGTTTTGATTGGCTATATTCTATAAACATTTGTCAAAGATGTTGCGCCGACATATGCGCGGTGTTAAGAAAAGCACTATGTCCTGCCCATCTTGGCACAATTGAACAATTGTTCTTGGGGGCATTTTTGAGCTGGCGTTTGACGTCCATGTTATACCTATATGGTCGCAGGATTACTCAGAATGCTTAGAGTATAATACTTATTTGACTACGAGGTGTTTAGTTGGCTTTGGGTAAATACCGCTGTCTGCTTATTAGAATTAGGGACGGAATTTCTGGTAAAACAGTATAAATCGCCTATGGTGATTTAGGGTTTTTTTGTTGTCTTTGTGTAAATACCGCTGTCTGCTTATTAGAATTACGGAATTTCTGATAAAATAGTATAAATCGCCAATGGTGATTTATCACTAGGCAACCACGAAAAGCCATTAAGTGTAGCGAAACATGAAGTGACTAGCTGTCTAAAGACAGTGCCCATTAGGTTCAGAACCCGTTCTTCAGTACAAACTCTGTGACACTGATTAAGTATCCGTTCCTATGATCTGTTTCCTTGAATCAATTTAAACCTTATCTCCTGGTGAATAAAATTCTCAAGTTATTTGTCGCCATTTCCTAGTATTCACCATCAGCTTCGCGATCGTTGAAGAAGTAAACTGATAATTCATAGTCCTTATTGCAACTGGATAAAATCTATCAAAGACCAGTGTACTCGTAATACCACTGCGAGCACAATTATATAACCCCTAATGCGATTTATGCTCATTGTGATAAAGGTCACAAGTAGTCAGTTGAATCTGTTGGCGACGATACAAGGAAGTCTACCGTCAAATAGTGCGACATCATTTCCATTACAATTCTTCGGTGTGATTCGGCGACGTCCGAGTCGAATTGGACTTCAATCATTTAAATAGTGTTTTGCGGTACAAGGAAAATAATCACAAAAAAACTGACTTCAACCGATGTCTCCAAGATCCCAACTATTTATTTTTTAGTCGGTTAAAAAAAGAATTCTCGAAATCGGTTGGCGTGATAATTATTGAGTTATTCGTCCATTTGTCGTACACAGTATGCTTTTGCTTACCTAATTAAAAAATAATAATTTAAAATATTTAATACTATTTAATTCCATTTTAAGATTTTTATGCAGGTACTAGAGTCTGCCATGCTCAGAAATTTAGAATTTGCATCGTAAAGATATCAGTAAATATAAAGACGTCTAAACACCACGACTACTCGTATGTTCATTATCGAATAGTTTCATGTGAACTTAAAACCAAAGAGGTACGATAACGGATACATTTTTACATTAATTCATTTCATCCAAATATTGTTCCCACTACAATATAATTTCAGACAATGTCACGGTTCAAATCATCAAATCTGATTTTGCCGGAATGATTGAAATGATAACGCTCGTCGAACCGTGACACGATCCTCGATGAGGTCCACCGTACCCGTACGGTTTGCAACTATCGGTACGGTAACGTTAGGTTTTACTCGATACGTAAATCAGACCATCGTGCGCGCTCCAATTATGTGAAGGTGCATTCAGACCAAACGAGCATTCGCTATTCTAACCTCCCACTCTACGAAATTCGATCGTTACACAAAACGTGATTGGTTGATTTCGTAGAGCAGGGGATAGAACAGCGAATGCTTTTTTGGTCTGAACGCACCTTTACTGGAATCAGAATTGAGTAAAATACCCCACCCCACCGCTCATAGCGCTTTTCTTTTTCGAAGCACCACTTAAAAGTGTTTATGCTGTTTTAAATCGTCAATTAATGGGTAGTGTTATTTTGATGAATTTTCATGAGGTAGATATGGCTATAAATCAGCCCGGGGCGTGGCTGGCCTCGATACTGAGATACCGTACTAGGCTTTGTATTAAACTCGTGCGCAGAGCTGGAATTAAATAACGAACTGGGGTAAATTGAACCTCGAAATTCGAAACAAATTAGACATTTTCCATGGATAATTATGCTTGCTGCTTGGTCAAATGTTCATATCCCTCGTATCCACTCACTTGCTTCATGTAGCTTTTGTTACATGTCATCACTCTTATTTTACATAGACATAAGAGTCTATCGCGGTGTACTGCCATTTGGCAAATTATGTTTCCCAAATATGACTTCCCAAATAACTTATCGCAATAGTCTCATTTCCCAAACAAATCTTTAGCAAAGTTACATTTCTCATTTTATTCATTTGGTCAAATTATTATTTTGCAAAGTTTCACTTCGTCAAGATTTTATTAAGCAAATGTTTTATTTTGTCATAAGTTAAAAACCAAAAAAAAAAATCCCAGATTTGATACTTCGCAAGCTCTACTTATAGCAAAAGCCTGGCAAATGATAATATTATTTTAAAGTTCGTAGGTCTATACAGAAAATTCGTACTTTTTTGCACAACCCTCAACTTGAACTTGCCTGGAACAAAAACCGTATTTCATGAATATTTGGTATCATAATGAATGAAGTGAGTAAATAAAATCCATCAGGATGATCACTATTCATATTTTTTATTGGTAGGTACTAAGAAGGCACACATACATAGCCACGGATAAAAAAACTATATTTTTTATTTTCATTTTCATAAAAAAACTATCCCAGAGCCACCGTTAGGTACGACGACGAGCGAAGCGAGGAGGAGTGTTAGGTGAAACTGCGACCATACAGACCAGAACCGACTGTTTTGTTATTCCCTCGGCATTGCGTTCCCTCATCAGTTTCATCTAAATTACTGTTTAGAACCCGACTTTTAATTGTTTATCAACATAATATAAAACCCCGTGTAAGCTTTTATTAAAAAAAACATAAACATACCTATATAAAATTCGCCTGAAACTATACCCAAAAACATTGGTAATTATTTAGTTAACTAAATGCCAGCTAAACCATCAACTACATGAAAATATGCATTATAAAAAGTTCCAATTAAAAACCAAGCCCAAAGATAGAATTTCCAACCATTTAGTTGGGAAATAAAACAATTTCATAAGATTCAATTGGAATATGATCTTTCGGCGAAATGACTTTATGCGAAAAATTGGTTGTGATGTAATACAGTAGAACCCGCTTAATACGATCACGTTTAATACGATTTCCCGCATAATACGCAATTTTATGCCGGTCCCTGCAAGTTCAGTAATATTTTCCTACATTTTTGTACGGTTAATACGATTCATAATCCCGTTTAATACGCTATCTGTAACTGTAACCCAAGTTACATATGGCATTATTTACTTAAAGATTTAAGCAGGAAGGTTCTAATTTTATTATATCGATTGGAAATTAGACTGGAAAAAATAATTCTACTGATCGCTCCTCCTTTGTAGGTAACTTTGTTGTACTGACCAAGCGACCGGTAAAGTTCATGACATGATCCCATCGCATACACCTGTATGTGCAACCTTAGCACAATTTGTTTCATTTATGTATTATCTTTATCTGTGCCTCCGAATCAGTTATATATAGAGGTACATACGTATAAGAAAAATATCTCATATGTAACATTTCCCTGTAAAAGTAAAAAAGTTTGCAAATAAAATACAACTTCTTCCCGCATAATACGCTTTCCCGCTTAAGACGCGTTTTTTGTCTGGTCCCTACAAAATCGTATTAACGGGGTTTCACTGTATTGTATATGCGGTATAAATCTTAAGCCATACAATATTTTGGGATTAGTATGTTACGCTAAACGATGCATTTGCCAAACAATATTTTGGGAAAATAAAAACGACCAAGTAATTCTTTGCTAAACAATCGCTTGCCAACAAAAAGGCTTGCTAACTGTAAAATTGCGATAAGTAGTTTTGACAATTGAATTTTTGCCAAATGAAAATTTGGGAAAAATAGTTTGCGATGTGATACTTTGGGAAAAATTATTTGCCAAACATTAGTAAACCGTCTATCGCAAAAATCAAAGCAAGTGAGTGGGTGTAACTAGCAACGACAAGTTAGTAATAAATTAATAAATATCATGGGACGGGATAATCTTAACAGGCGAGGATCCAGGGGGGGGGGGGGGGTTATCGGGGCACTTGCCAAACACTGGTCTTACATGTATGCCTAGGTGCTGTTTTAAGTATAAAATACTATCATATCATAGGGCAGCCCCCCCCCCCCAACGAAGTCCTCGATTCGCGCCTGAATCTTAATGCAAATGGATAATTCCACGGTTACCTGAACTGCTAAAAGGGTGTTGTTGTGGCTATTAAGGATCACCATCAACAGCCTAAATGAGTTCACTGCTGGTCATACCTAATATACCTATGCATATGGAAGCATGGAGGTAATGTCCATACACGCCGTTGGCGACCGCATTTACACACAAATAAATGTGAAAAAATACAAAGTTTGGGAATAATGTGAGTTATTTCAATTTTATTTATTTCAATAGCAATAGATTTGTTTCAACCTCAGCCCTCCATAGCATCACATCATCATCATCAGCCTATGTTAGTCCACTGCTGGACGTAGGCCTCTCCTATTAACAATGCGTATAAACGCATTAGGAGGTAAATGCCCATAATCGCCACGCTGGGCAAGCGGATTGGCGGTCGCAGTAATGTGTCAACCATGATGACGCTGCTACCCATCATCAATCTTGTAGAATGGTCAGTGACACTTAATCCCTTAGTCGACTCTTACGACACCCGCAGGAGGAGTCGGGGTGGTGACAAATGTATTCTTACTGCCCTCCATAGCACCCATAACATAATCGATTCTTCTAAGTAATACTTCAATTTTATTTCAACCCATTCGCCAATGAGTTATATATGTATATTAGAATGACATTGCCTAAAGGTGCATTCAGACCAAACGACCAGCATTCGCTATTCTAACCCCTACTCAACGAAATTCGATCGTTACACAAAACGTGATTCGTTGATTTCGTAGATTGGGGGATAGAATAGCGAATGCTCGTTTGGTCTGAATGCACCTTAAGTAATGATCCCTTCTAAACAGCCTATGGATACTCCATAATTATTTATATATGTAATTGTGATTACGGGTTTTTGAACACGCTGCGTGCGACTTGACGGTGCTCGCCTTTCGCTAAAATTGCTCGTTACTTTGTATTAATAAACACGATTTTCTGTAGCTGTATCACGAGTTAGTAAGTTATGGTTCCGTAAGTTCCGTTATCATTTACTCGATACATAAAGCAGTCTACCATTATCGCTCTGATGGATTGGTGGATGGTTGGTACCTACTTGTGACGACAACTACTTAAAAGTTCATTCAAACCAAAAGAGCATTCGCTATTCTAACCCCCTACTCTACGAAATTCGATCGTTACACAAAACGTGATTGGTTGATTTCGTAGAGCGGGGGATGGAATACTGCCGGGCTAAGTAAAGAAGAGTAACGGGCTAAGTAAGTAAGTCTCTTATAGTAGTTCTATGGGAGATGCGCCCTTTTTAGTCAGCAGAATTGCGATTGCTCGTTTGGTCTGAATGCACCTTTAGTTAGTAGGTACACTGTGCTTACCTATATATTATTTTCGGCTGAGATACACTATGTCATCCGCCTATCTTAGTCCACTGCTAGACGTAGGCCTCTCCTATTGCGTATGAATGACACTAGCGACACCCACGAAAAGGCGTGGTGGTGACAAATTCATTCTTACTGCCGTCACCAAGCGCTCGACACATGTCTCGCGGAGACACTAGCAAGTAAATAAATATATATATATATAATATAGTCAATATGAGTTTCTAACCTTCCAAGTTTCCAACAACAACATACATATGTGTCAGTGCTCACGGAAAGGTACCTTGTCACGATGTTTAAAATTGATTGTATTGAAGAACACATAAGGTCTATTTTAAGAGTAATATCAAGGTACCTTTCGATGTGCAATTGTGCACTAACACATTATGTGGCTTCTATACGAGTCATCAAGTCTAGACTAAATACTACAACCTACTACAATTACATAAACAACAACACTGTTTAACAGCCGTTCGCATTCAGTGAAGAAGTGGCTACGAAACAAAATCCGTGTCGCAAAGCGATTATTATGCCATACATCAGTCGGAAACACTGTAGCCGTTCCAAACTAACCTATTTCCATGTGATCTCGTTTCTCGATATCGGTAAATGCATAAAAAGTGCAGTAAGTTAATTTGATTTCGAGAAAGTTACAGACTAGGTGGGTGAATATTATTTGAGCGTTTCAACCGCCTAATTTTAGTAGCATCATTTTTGCCGAAGTTTCTAAACGTCTCAATGTTAGACTTCATTATTTGTATAAGGTACCTCCTCCAAATGACGAAGTAGCACATTGTAACAAACACAAACTTCTGCAAAAATGATGTCAACAAAATTAGGCGGTTGAAACGCTCAGATAATCACCTAGGTACTCTACCCTACCGGCTATAGTGACCGAAATTATGAACCACATACAACAACGTAGGTAATTTTTGACAAATACTTGTTCATACATTTTTCTATTACTCTACTTAATACTCTACATAAAATATCCTTCGTCATCAATCCATCAGTTACGTTTTGTATCAATAGAACAACCTTATGTAGGTACCTAATAAAAATCGTAACATAAATCTATATAAGGTATATATAGTTACAGTCGCCATCAGATATATCGAAACGGTCAGGGTGCTCAAAAGTATCTGACCAGCCGTTAGAGTCCATGTAATAACCAAGAAAAACAAAAGCCATCAATAACATATGAACAACAACGAACAATGTGAACATACATACATACTGTCATTTTATTTAGAAACTAGCTAGCAGTTCTATATAGGAAACCAGGAAATTGATACTTAATCGCATAATTAGTAGGAAATGATTCCTTATGTAACGTGACATGGTTCAATTTATGAAATTGTTATTTGAATAGTAATGACTGCTAATGTAATAAATATAGTTTAGTATGAACACAACACAATATACTCTCTAAGTGGTTAAGTAATCTAGGTAACTAATTTTGTTAAAGACACAGTGGTACTCAACTTTGATCATGACTTGTACGAGCTCGTAAATATATTTTTCACTTCTCATGCTCAAAAAGTGCACCTTTATGTCGTGCGTAGACGACATAAAATCGCATTTCATGTTCTAGAGCATAGAAGTAAAATTGTTTTCTAAGGCTAAGATGGCCTAAGGTAATCGGTCCCAACAGCCAAACAGTTAAAACATATTGCACAATTTTATTGAGCAATAAAATAGTATAGCTGACAAATTTTGTTATATTTTTTTTATTTATATTACAATATTAAAATTCTGTATTTTCTGTCATTAAATTTAGTAAATCACGTAAAATAGATATCGATAGTCGTTCAAAAATGCTCCGAAATGTTTGACTTGGCATCTGAAGCTCTGGCCCCAATTTCACCACGGCTACAATTGTAAGTTACATATGTAGAGCTACAATTGTCAAGCGACAGGTGACATATTACAATTTTAAGAAATATTTTCTATAGAAATGCTTACAAACATGACAGGCATTCTGGTACAATTGTATGTATTACAATTATGTTGTGAAACAAGAATTATTATTTTTAGTCGACATATTTGTAGAATTGTCGGAGAATCATGACATGTGATTAAAGATGTGTCGGATTTGCGTGACAATTGTAAGTAATTTTTTGGTTGTTGATACACGCGTACGTTCAAAATGGCTTTCCATGCAAGTAGTAGTGACGCTGGTAGTGATAGTAACAGTGATCTTGATGAATTCGCACAAATAAGAAGATATAAGGAAAGAATCAATTTTGGCTTAAATATTCGTTCTCAATAAAAAAAAAAACAAATTATAGTAATAAAAATCGTGACAAATATGGGCTCTCTTCATTCATTGTATTTTAAGATTAATTAAATACTCATATGATTAATATAATATTAGATTTATATTATTTTTTAGGTTTAATATTATTTTTCAATACAGTTGCTCAAAAATTGCTCTTTTTTTGGCTGTTTTGCGTGTGCAAAGTTTGTTTTTGCGCACTAGTGCTTTTACTTTTTCAATTTTTAAAATTTATAGTCGTTACGATTCGTGTAACTTACCAAAGAGTTTTCATGTTACTTTACTTTACCAAGACGAAAAAACTAAAAACCTACTGCTAATGCAAAACGATTAAAAATATTGTTTTTTTTTAAATATTGAACATTGAAAAACATTTGTGAGAACGGAACTGTCTCGAATCGCCTATCAAACTAGATGCGTTTTTCTTAAATGCAAGCATGTTTATTAAGTACCTAAAAACAACAATTTATTTTTGTTTTAATACAATTTAAATATTTATGTTCACGGATAATCGAACATGGACAACATTGTGTTACGACAGTTATTAAAAGTGAAGATTTATACATTTAATTTGCTTTTTACTTATAAATTATGTATTTTCAAATAAAAACATTTGAGTTGGTTGAATAGCAAAATCTATTACCTCTTAAATTATGAATGCTAGTTTTGGAGCTAGAAAAACACCTTTTGTCCGTCAAAATGTTCATTGTCAAAAGTTACTACTCATAACTAAGTATTTTGTTTAAATTGTTTATCATCTTTTAATATTTTGCAACTGTTTTGAAAAACGTCGTTCGATTCTCGCGCGGAAATGTTATTCTTCACTCGCCCAAAGTCTTGCCACTCGCCTTTGGCTCGTGGATATCTCGGGACTCGTGAAATAATGACATAGGTACCTTCCGTACTAACATCGAAATGTACTAATACAAGTTTAACACGAGCTCCAATTTTATTTTGTATCCGAACGATATTTTTCATTCCCGCCTTTTGGCCGCCTACTAGGCAGTATGGCTTAGTGGTTTTGCCTGTCCACAAGATGTAAAATTAAAAAAAATGGGGGGCCCACTACGAAGGTTTCGTCATTCGACTACGAATCGATATATTTAATATCTATCTCTTTTTTCAGCAACGGAATGAAAGTGACGGATGTAATGAAGTTTAAATGTTCAAAGTTCGTAATTCACCCCGCAGTATGAAAATATGACCTGCGACTATGCAACGATACGGAAATATAAAAAGTTAGTTTTTCTCACTCTCGCAGCAAAACTAGTGAGCAATATGCAAATATTGCTCACTAGTTTCAAGTAGCAAAACCGCCATGCTCGAACCGCTGAGGTGAAAATAAAATTGATTGATGTTTGAGTATAAACACTTTTATGTAATAATATATTTGATACATTTTTCCCCCTGTTTACTCGTGACAATTGTGTTCTACAATTGTATTTTACAATTGTCGCACCTGTCATCGTGGTGAAACCGATAATTCTACATATGTCAAATTTTGATACAATTGTCACACTTGTCAGTGTGGTGAAATTGGAGCCTGATCACAGGTTGAAAATTAAAAAAAATAATTAAAAAATGAGTTGGCGGGTATTGGTTGTATATTTTTTCTTCTTTCGCTTTACGACAACTTAGTTGTGTAAAGCGTATCGTTTGCGAGGAAAGTAAAATGTATTTTACTTTCCTCGCAAACGAAGTGAAAAGCAGAGTGTACAACACGGGCATAAATGTCCATTTTTATCCTCGTCTACTATTTTGACGTTAACAAAAAAATGCCCCGGATAAAAATGGGTCGCTTTGTGCACTTGTTGTACAATCTACTATTTTTAGCTTATTATAATGGATTACATAACTAGAGTGAAAAGATACGATTATTTTTATGGACTCCACTAGGCCAGAATCTATGTACTTTCAGTAAATGACTTAATCTATGACCGCACCGCAAAAACTGTAGCACGTGTGTTTTAACGATCGGCGCTTGCGTGTAATGGGTATTGATCGTTATCCGGAGATTCTGGCCCTTCGTTGCGCATGCGACGCTGCCAGTTTGAAAACCATTGTAATGAGAACCCTGTGTAATAAAAAAATTTACATTTTACGTATATGCTCATAATGAACAACTTTTACTATGGGGCCTGCCGTCGGAAATCGAAAAAAAATCAGCTGTTCCATACTAATGGTCGACTTATCATTCCCAGAAATGTATGGAACAGCTGATTTTTTTTCGATTTCCGTTGGTTGGCCCCATAGTAAAAGTTGTTCATTACGAGCAACAAAATCGCCCTGGCGCGGGAAAACAATCACTAAAATTTCACGGTGTATATTATATATATCGTCGCTTGGTACCCACATCACAAGCGTTAATTGAGCTTACCGTGGGATTAGGTTGATTTGTGTAAGATGTCCCATTTATTATCTATATATATAAACGGCAATGTCCTGACTGACTGACTGACTGACTTAAATCAACGCACAGCCCAAACCGCTGGTCCTAGAGAGTTCAAACTTGGCATGTACATTCTTTATAATGTCTAGAGGCGCACTAAGAACGGATTTTTGAAAATTCATCCCGTAAAGGGGTTAAATGGGGGGTTAAAGTTTGTATGGGGAAATAAGATTAGTTGGGCTATTTTATTCGAAACTTCACATGAATGTTTTTAATAACAAATAAGTAAACACGTATTTCAGGTTTTTTGAAAATTCATTCCTTATGGGGGTTAAATGGAGGGTTAAAGTATGTATGGGGAAATAAGATTAGTTGGGCTATTTTATTCGAAACTTCACAAGAATGTTTTTAATAATAAATAAGTAAACACATGTTTCAGGTTTTTTGAAAATTCATCCCTTAAAGGGGTTAAATGGAGGGTTAAAGTTTGTATGGGGAAATAAGATTGGTTGGGCTATTTTATTCGAAACTTCACATGAATGTTTTTAACAATAAATAAGTAAACACGTATTTCAGGTTTTTTGAAAATTCATCCCTTAAAGGGGTTAAATGGAGGGTTAAAGTTTGTATGGGGAAAAAAGATTAGTTGGGCTATTTTATTCGAAACTTCACATGAATGTTTTTGACAATAAATAAGTAAACACGTATTTCAGGATTTTTGAAAATTCATTCCCTATGGGGGTTAAATGGAGGGTTAAAGTTTGTATGGGGAAATAAGATTAGTTGGGCTATTTTATTCGAAACTTCACAGGAATGTTTTTAATAATAAATAAGTAAACACATGTTTCAAGTTTTTTGAAAATTCATCCCTTAAAGGGGTTAAATGGAGGGTTAAAGTTTGTATGAGGAAATAAGATTAGTTGGGCTATTTTATTCGAAACTTCACATGAATGTTTTTAACAATAAATAAGTAAACACGTGTTTCAGGTTTTTTGAAAATTCATTCCCTATGGGGGTTAAATGGAAGGTTAAAGTTTGTAAGAAGGAACCAGATTTTTAATTCAAAACTTCATAGAAGTGTTCTTGCCAATGAAGATGTAGGTACTTATCTACATACAATGTTATATACGAGTAACATAGGTACGATGAATACGTAGATACTTTCAATATTAAATTTTGGTAAGTAATACAGTTTGCTACATAAAAGGTCATTGTGAGGTTTTATTTTTTAAGTCTAGACAAAACCATATTTATTTGTTTGTTCGTTAAAAATATCTACAATTTTGCATGGCGACATAATGATTCAAAGCGAACGAATTTCAAATGTTTGTTTGACAGCTCGCGGACAGTATATGTATAAGCAGCACGGGTACACGGGCCGCCTCACAGTAAATTCAGCTTTCTATTTCGTGTAGTTTATTTGCAATCAAGTATTTAATTATGTCATACTAATATGCTGTTCAATGAAACAGACTTCAAACAGAATGTAATAAGGTAAGATTCTACTTAGGTTTAGGAAAGGTTAGAACTGCGACCCCACACAGAAACGAACGGCTATCAAAGTAGGTTTTGGGTTAGATTAGAAATGCGACTCCACACAGAAACGAACGACTATCAAAGGAGGTTCAGGTTAGGTTTGAATAGTAACCCCATACAGCAACGAACGGCTTTGAAAGTAGGTTTAGGTTAGGTTTGAACTCCAACCCCACACAGAAACTAACGGCTATTAAAGTAGGTTTAGGTTAGGTTAGAACTGCGACCCCACACATAAGGAAACGGCTATCAAAACAGGTTTAGTTTAGGTTAGAACTGCGACCCCACACAAAAGAAAACGGCTATCAAAGTAGGTTAGGTTAAAACTGTGACCCCACACAAAAGCAAACGGCTATCAAAGTAGGTTTAGTTAGGTTAGAACTGCGACCCCACACATAAGCGAACAGCTATCAAAGTAGGTTTAGGTTAGGTTAGAACTGCGACCCCACACATAAGCAAACGGCTATCAACGTAGGTTTAGTTTAGGTTAGAACTGCGACCCCACACAAAAGCAAACGGCTATCAAAGTAGGTTTAGGTTTGGTTAGAACTGCGACCAGTGCGACCCCACATAGAAACGAACGGCTATTAAAATATGTTTAAGTTAGGTTACAACTGTGACCCCACATATAAGCAAACAGCTATTAAAGTAAGTTCAGGGTTAGTTTAGAACTGCGGAATAAATATTACTAAATTTAAACCAAACTAAAATAAGAACCCGTAAAGGAAAACCTCAAGCACCATTCAAAATTCCCTGATTTAAATTTACTGAAAACTATTCTTCGACAGAATGACTTGTCGATGAAATGAAAATACTTGAACCGTTGTCTTTGAAACAACATTCGATTAAATGATTGTCGACAAGTCAAGGCGACCCCCAAAAAAAAATATCACAAACATTAAACTTATTTCGGCCACTTTTGAATCTCCTGAGAAAAAAAAAACAAAATAGGATTCATTATTTGCAGGAAACCGTGTAACATGCATAATATATAACTACATACAATCGAAATGGTAACCTCCTTCTTTTTTAAAGTCGGTTGAAAACATTTTTTTTCATATAAGTCCAAAATCTACGCGTGCGAAGCCGCGGGCAAAAGCTAGTTTAATAATATTTGTGAATGTTTGTCAGCAGGTCGTGAATGCCGGGCCGCATGGATGGCTGCACACGGCCGGCGCTCGCTCGCCTTGCTTCTCGCCGCTGCCTCGCTTGTCGTAGCTAAGTGTGAGTTCATCATTCTAAACCCAAGCCACACCAGCAGTGTTATTCACTAAGGAAACCGCCTTGCTATCAGCGCTGTGTCAACGCTGCGGCAGCGACGAGCCTAAAATGGTATTCACTAATGCACTTTAAACGACACTATAGCGCTCGGCGACGAATGCGGCGTGAGCTGGAACTACACTGCGTCGACCGACGCCTACAGTTCGACGACGAGCTTTTCTACGTTAGTGAATACCGTTTTTCGCAGCGCTGCGCTCGACGTCGAAGCGAAGGCTGTCTCGTCGTCGAGCTCGTTGACGAACGCAGCGTCGAATGTGTGAATAAGAGAATAGCATAGCAGATGCGCGTGGCCATGGCGTGCGCGGTGTAGCGTATGTGAATATCATATTAGATGGCATACCGCTTGCGTGGCGTGCACGCGCGCGTGTCCAGCAATACGGTGTGCCATCTACGAGGACTTTACCTAAGCTACAATGTGCACTTTACGCACACGTGCTGCACACGCATATTGTGTGTCCCGGTCTTAAGGTACTCCGCTAGATGACGCGGATCACCTGGGTGCTTAGCCAAATTGCGAATCGCTAAAGGTGCGTTTAATCCAAAAGAGCATTCGCCATTCTACGAAATCAACCAATCACGTTTTGTGTACCGATCGAATTTCGTAGAGTGGGAGGTTAGAACAGCGAATGCTCTTTTAGTTTGAACGCACCTTAACGCTTACTTACACTTGTCACTCTTTCTTATTAGAGCGACAAAGACGGTTCGTTGCCTTTCGTTTACGATTGACGATTAAGCGTTAGCGATTTGCAACTTGGCTAAGCACCCTGGGACGCACGCTCGTTCACTATATTTCAGTTCAGTGCTGGACATATGCCTCTCTAATTTAATTAACTAAAATATGGGCGCGTTTAGTTAGGTTAGGAGGTAATGCCCATAATCGCCATATTGGGCAACCGGATTGGCGATCGAAATTGTATTCAATATGATGATAGTGCTGCCCATCATCATTAAATACCCATAATGATGGCATGATGAGGCATTTAATTACCTCGTAATTATGCGTCCATGTGGTAACGGCAGAAAGATTACATTTGTCACCACCCCAACTCCTCCTGAGGGTGACGTAAGAGTCGACTAAGGGATCACTGAACATTATTTGATAAAAGATTGATGATGGGCAGCAGCGTCATCATAGTAGACACATTGCATACGAATAGTTAATAGGAGAGGCCTATGTCCAGCAGTGGACTATCACAGGCTGATGATGCGTGATGACTGATGATGATGAATGCGTTCATATTACGCGCGTAGATGCCGTAGCTGGTTGTCTATTGTTTGCCCGACAGATATTTAACATAATATTCATATGCCCGAATCTAACTTGCCCGAATTTCATTTGCCCGAATAATTTGTTTACCATAAAAATTGTATGACATACTGCTTGTTTACCCGAATATTACCTTCCATAATCATACAATGCCATCCTATTTCTTTTCCATATTATTAAGTGCAATAATATGGTTTAATAGAATATTCAAATGCCAGAAGCAATTGTTGCCATATTAATTGTTGGCCATATTATTAAGTGCAATAATATTATTTAATGGAATATTCAAACGCCATCAGTAATTATCAGTTTTTTTCAAATAAGTACTAGCTATATTATTAAAAGTTACAAGCGTTTGAAAAAACGGGCTTCTGGGAACCGGTCGACGAAGCCCCGCTGCGCGGGGCTTCTATTTCTGCTCTAAGGGATGAAAGGTACCTAACGAACCTATCCAGGTTAGGGTGGGGGAACTACAATGTTTTCTTTTTTAATGCGGGGGGCTTCGCCCCCCGAGCCCCCCTTTTTTGATTTTACAAAAATGAGGATGCGTAAACAATGAATTAAAAATACTTAAGTATTTTTTAGTCAACGCTTTTAACTCCGCCCTACCCTAGAAACCTAACCAATCCAAGTTGGTTTTGCCCTGGTTTATTACTTGAACATATTTTTGAACCATTAACCTAGCACTGTGTATGCACAAAATTAAGTAGGCTAAACGAGTAGGATGCCATTTAACATTATGACAAATATTCTCGGCCAAAAAATTTAGGACGACGTTATGCGACACCACAGGCACCCAGAATACTAACCTAACCTACTTTTTAATAGCAGTTTCACTTTGTGGAGGGTCATTTGGATGACAAGTTATGTTATGGCATGTAATATTTACGGATTCCGATGATTCGGACAAAAACATTATGGAAATTGTCTTTTCTGGTAGCTAATTTGGATGACAAACGATGTTGTGGCATGTGATAATTACGGATTTCGATGATTCTGACAAATGACATTATGAAAATTGACTTTATGGGAAACAAAGTTTCTGGCAAATGATTAATATAGTAAACAATAAGTATGGCATAACATGTTATGAGAAACAATATTATGTGTGTTGAATAGGATGGCAAATAAAATTATGGCAAATGAAATTCTGGCAAATGGGGGTATCCCGCCGTAGCTATTAGGATAGGCCTCCAACTATGGACTGAGATCGCCAAGCTCGATAACTATGAGATTCAAGGTTCGAGTACTGTCACTGAGTTACCTGGGTGCTTAGACAAGTTGCCAATCGCTAGTGCTTAATTGTCAATCGTAAGCGAAAGGCAGCTAACTGTCTTTGTCGCACTAATATGAAAGAGTGACAGAGAGGGAAAACTACGCTAGCCTACTAAGCGCTAGCGATTGGCAACTTGGCTAAGCATCCTGATCCAGTACATGTCAACTTTATCCGAACTTAATATTCAACATTTGGGCATTTGCACGTGGCGCGCTTGGACTTGTACTTATCTTATTTGAAACGACTACTTAAAGGTACTACTACTCGACTACTACTGCACTTAGGACATACTATACAAACATGAAAGGAAGATCAGATTCAACGTAAATCAATAATGATGTGAGTAACACGGTTCCATTGTTTTTTTATTAGATCAAGGATGCACGTAACGAATACTTACGTAGTCTAATCATTGTGTGAGTTCCGCATGTGCGAATATGCATGTTTCCTTACGAATTTCCGATATTGTATTGAATCATTGCTACTCATCATCACAGATCACTCGGAAACCATCCATTGCGGTACATAGCTCTCCCCCAAAGATTGCCACAATGGCCGGTCCTCGCCTCCCGCAATGATTTACGCCATTTTTAATTTAGTCCAAAAATGTCACACACTTGTATTGTCTGACCTACGAGTCCTACGACAATCGATTGATAACATAACTTGTAGGTAACTTTAACAACCCTATTACCACGAAGGATACTTTGACAACCCTACTTGCCGGTGTGTCTTCCTTAAAAATGATTCACACTGGAAAGCACCAGACCCGAGCCGAGCTGCTCGACTCATATAAATTATAAGCGTTCTTGCCTTGTAATCTGTACTACCGTGTATGCTCGAATTCACCAGAGATCTAGATTTAAATTTTAATTAGAACAAGAAATAATCACCTGATAATTATCTAAATTCCGCATAATGTAGAAGAGTATGTAAGCAGGTAGCGTGATTTAGTTAAAATATGGCTTCCGGTAGTGATTCCGATAATCCTTCCACTCGTAAGATGTTATGCCTACCCTACCGAGTTATAATATTATGTCTGTCATAAAATATGTATGTGCGAGGAAGTAATACCTGTGGCCTATCCCACAAAACTTTACAAGCGTATACAATTCTACAAAGTTGTATAAATTCCCATACAAAAAGCTGACAATTTAGTAGAATTGTACGCTTGTAAAGTTTTGTGGTTTTGGCCCCTGGTACAAAGATTCCGCATAGAGGCATATATTTTACCTGTGGGTGAACACAATATGTATCGCAAATGTTTTATCACGCTAGTAATGCTACTAATAACCTGCAGTAAATGTTCAATAGGTAATATTGATATACAGTTTATTTGTCATTAATGTAAATAGTCAAGTAGGGTGACGGCCAGTAATGATAATGATGTAGGTACCTACTTACATTCATTCTTATTGTAGAGAAGCGACGAGTTAGGCATTTGTTTTGCAACAGCCAATTTACAACCGTAGGTTCTTAATTAGGTAACTAAGAGTGAAGTATCCGTCGCTGGTATAGTCCATATCAAATACGAAGGCCGATTTCACTCGAAACTTTTGTCATTTAATTGGTCCAATACAAATTGGAACGTGTCTTATACCGATGTATGCAATACATATCACGTCACAAAAGGGTCTGGGCAGGTATCTTTTGTTATCACTGATCCTATTGTTGACGCCTAATGACTTTGTCAAGTGGAATCGGGCCATCGTATTTGAAATGGACTTTACCTGTCAGCTAAAGCCGCGTTTCCACTTAGTTGTTCTGAGCGAGCATTCACTTGTTCGTGGGCTGACGAACGAACATTTTGCTATGTGAAATCCTGTTTTCATTTGCCTAAGAACGAACGAATGCTCGCTCAGAACGGTAAGTGGAAACGTGGCTTTAAAAGTGCCCATTAATCGTTCACCCGACGCTCTTCCAAGACAGGGCCGTATTCGGAGGAACAAATAGTAGATTGTGTGTCCTAGAACAGAAAACTGCCATTTTGTTCCCTCCTAGTCCTAGGAAGAAAAGACCCGTATTCGAATAGGTGGTGTGAAAAAATGCTTTTCCCGATAGTTGAGGATAATGTCTTGTTCACTCGTTGTGGGCAATTAGGTACACATGTATTTCTTACTCGTTCAATGACGCAACATCCACGGTACGGCAACTTCCAAATTGTTGGTTGACAATGACAACCCAAACTCACTATAAAAAATAAGTAAAAAAAGTTTTAAGTTAATCGGTTTTTATTGCACCAAAAACTAGAAAATAAAAATTTGTTATTACTAACCGTAGATGCAACTTTCTGTAGATTACTCACGTGAAACTATTATCACTGTAGTTTTCCCAAGTCGGATGCTGAAAGCCACGTTTAGCCTCTATGTCAGTGGATTAAGCGTTACCTAATCGGAAACTTTTACTAAACTAAAATAAAAACGTGGGGCGTACGCAATTGTGATTAAGTCACTATAGTTATTTAAGAACACAGATATAAATCAAGGCAGCAATAGTGTAATAAGTTTTATTCTGGCCTTGATAAAAGCTATTTACCTCTGTGGAAGTGATGGAACAGATGGATGATTAATTGCAAAATTAAAGCTACAATTACATATTTTGAATTTGTATGTTTCTTTCTTCATAATAACGCCCCACGTTTTTATTTTAGTTTAGTAAAAGTTTCCGATTAGGTAACGCTTAATCCACTGACATAGAGGCTAAACGTGGCTTTCAGCATCCGACTTGGGAAAACTACAGTGATAATAGTTTCACGTGAGTAATCTACAGAAAGTTGCATCTACGGTTAGTAATAACAAATTTTTATTTTCTAGTTTTTGGTGCAATAAAAACCGATTAACTTAAAACTTTTTTTACTTATTTTATTTTCAAGTTTTTAGTGCAATTGTTAAGTTAATTTCCGATATTATACCGATGTTGTTTGTAAGATGTAATACAATTATGCATGCTAAGTAGCGTTTATACTCTCGCGCTTTCATCACGAATCACGACACATATGTAAACGTAATGGACATTATTTTATGTGTAACGGGAGGCGAATCCCTGCTGAATAGATATTTTTAGAAATCCGACACCATTTTTTTAAATTTAATATCTCGATTGACAAATAAAAACCAAAGGCTCAGCGTGGTTAATGTAAGGTTGAATACCCGAAGTATCTCAAATGGACGTGTTATTCATACAATAAGTACCTTAGATAACAGAGATCTGACAATAAGGAATATATCAATCAATTTGGTTTATTGAGAATTTCAAGTTTAAATTTTTATACAAGTCGAATTTCGAGACTATAAAATATAAACTCATTCTCTGAGTTGACCAACCGGAGGACCGCAGGTCTGACGGAAAGTCCGACGCGAACCTAGAGCCTAATGGGTCAATCCATGCAGTCTATCAACCGGAGGGCCATAGGCCCGACGGTACTATGGCACGCACTACGTAAATCCGAGAGACTCATACTCTCTGTATATCAACTGGAGGACCGCAGGCCCGAGTGCACGTCCTACGCAAACCACCTGCACTCTCAGCCTATCAACCGGAGGGCCGCAGGCCCGACAGCTGGCCCTACACGATTCACTCACGCTGTCACTCTATCAGCTGGAGGGTCGCAGGCCCGACGGCTCGCCTTACGCGAGCCACTCACACTGTCACTCTATCAGCTGGAGGGCCGCAGGCCCGACGGCTCGCCCTACGCGAACCACTCACGCTGTCACTCTATCAGCTGGAGGGCCGTAGGCCCGACGGCTCACCCTACGTGAACCACTCACGCTGTCACTCTATCAGCTGGAGGGCCGCAACCCGACGGCCCACCCTTCGCGAACCACTCACGCTGTCACTCTATTAGCTGGAGGGCCGCAGGCCCGACGGCTCGCTCTACGCGATTCACTTACGCTGTCACTATCAGCTAGAGGGCCCCAGGCCCGACGGCTCGCCCTACATGATTTACTCACGCTGTCACTCTATCAGCTGGAGGGCCGCAGGCCCGACGGCTCTCCCTATACGATCCACTCACGCTGTCAATTTAACAGCAGGAGGGCCGCAAGCAAGACGGCTCGCCCTACGCGAACCACTCACGCTGTCACTCTATCAGCTGGAGGGCCACAGGCCCGATGGCTCGCCCTACGTGAACAACTCACGCTATCACTCTATCAGCTGGAGGGCCGAAGGCCCGACGGCCCGCCCTTCGTGAACCACTCACGCTGTCACTCTATCAGCTGGAGGGCCGCAGGCCTGCGGCTCTCCCTATACGATCCACTCACGTTGTAACTCTATCAGATGGAGGGCCGCAGGCCCGAAGGCTCGCCCTACGCGATTCACTTACGCTATCACTCTATCAGCTGGAGGGCCGTAGGCCCGACGGATCGCCCTACGCGAACCACGCACGCTGTCACTCTATCAGCTGGAGGGCCGCAGGCCCGACAGCTCGCCCTACGCAAACCACTCACGCTGTGAGTCTATCAGCCGGAGGGGCGCAGGCCCGACGGATCGCCCTACGCGAACCACTCACGCTGTCACTCTATCAGCTGGAGGGCCGCAGGCCCGACGGCTCGCCCTACGCAAACCACTCACGCTGTGAGTCTATCAGCCGGAGGGGCGCAGGCCCGACGGCTCGCCCTACGCGATTCACTCACGCTATCACTCTATCAGCTGGAGGGCCGCAGGCCCGACGGCTTGCCCTACGCAAACCACTTACGCTGTTATTTTATTAGCAGTAAGGCCGCAGACGATCTCAACGTGTAGTCATATTTTTGTTATTTTTTTGTAATGAAACTAAGTAATAACGATTGAGAAATAAATGAATCTGAATCTGAATCTGAATCTGTCCTACGCGAATCACTCACGCTGTCACCCTATGAGTCTATCAGGCGGAGGGCCGCAGCAATGACATACGGCACTAAACCGTGGTCGCTTACAATGGGCCTCATAAGAAGGCTCAAAGTCACCCAAAGGGCAATGGAGAAGCCTATGCTAAGAGTCTCTGCGAGATCAGATCACAAATGAGACCATCCGCAGCAGAACCAAAGTAATCGATATAGCTCTTCGAATCGCTAAACTGACTTCAGTTTCACCCCCCACCCACTTGGGCGACGAGCCCCGCCCACTTGGGCGGGGCTCGTCGCGCGTGGATTGCGTGGAACCGATGGCCGTTGGGGCGGTAAGGTTCTCGAGTGGCGGTCACGTACCGGTAGGCGCAGCGTGGGTAGGCCCCCCACAAGGTGGACTCATGACCTGGTGAAGGTCGCTGGATGCGGGTGGCACAGGCCGGTCCTTGTGGCAATCTTTGGGGGGGGGGGGGGCTATATTCACCAGTGAACGTCTTTCAGCTGATATGATGATGATGATGATAATTAAATCCGTATGTTTCTACCAAATATCTAAAGCAGTACTGCAAAATCTACATATCGCTAAACCTAGCGGTTGTGGCAGGCAGTAACACTGGAGTATCAGATTTGAGGAGTTGGATGATGAGAAATTCGCATGTTTCTACTTCATATCTAAAGAACTTCTTTAAAATCAAGATATCGATAAAAGATAAACCTTGCGGTTATTGTAGGCAGTACTGCAGCATCAGGAGTGAGGAGTTGGAAGTCAAAATCAGGCTGCTAGTATTTGATTATGCCAAACATGCTATACTTTCATTTTCACGTGTCTAACACTCTTGGTTAAGGTAAGCAGTACGTCTGCAGCATCAGGCTTTGAGGATACAAGGATAAAAATAATATAATATTGCATTGTCATGGGGACTTGATAAGAGTTCCAAATTTTATTGATTTCGGTGCAGTGGAAGTGGTCGAAAAATCGATCACAAGATTTGAAGCATCGACGACAGTTGATACGCGGTGAAGTTAATAAAAACCGTTTAAAAACTGTCACTACTCTTAGAAACCTCGTATGTGAATATTATTTCAGAACTAAGATACGAGCTTTATTTCAAGTATTTGTTACTTAGTGTTTTTCTTTTCAACCGACGAAACAAAATTAACGAGACGAAACTGCTTCAGTCTGACAATGGGATGTCATCAGTGTCATCACTCAGTTACGCAAGAGCCTCGAATCCGAACAATGGTTCTAGTTAGGGCTCCGGCTACGTGACGGAGCCGTCACGGTGTGTCGTAACATGCTGGTCAACGACAGCGTAAAGAGTATAATGGGTCTTTCATGTTCATCGTGGTTTCGTGGTATTCTTCAAACACGTGCAGTGCCGGGTTAACAAGCAACTCACAAATGTAGTTACAATGCAATACAATACAATATCTCTTTATTACACCTCAAAGACAAATACAGAACAAATGGTGAAAGTTGTAAGTACATGTTGGAAAGAGGTAAACAAAAGGCGGCCTTATCGCTGAAGAGCGATCTCTATGGCAATCCATACAACCTTACATAACTAGTGTACCTGTTATAGTATTTATAATTTCCCTCTTTTTACCCTTTACGATACAAGCACGCGGGCGTCTGCGTCAGCTAGCGTAGGCCCTTAACGTATAATTTTTCTTCTAAATTCTAAAAGTATACTTTACTTACAATTTCAATCTTGTCGATATTTTTGGAGATTTTGTTAGATTACCAAAATGTTGAATCTCCCTATCAAAGGAACCTTTTCTTTCAATGACCCATTCGTCACTAAAATATATACTGTCAACAGTTATCTTGTTGGTGCTGGTACTGTCGTATTTCCATATTTCGTAGAAAAATGCAAATTATGTACAGACAGATGTACACCAATCAAATACCCCTATATTATATACTCGTATATCGCAAGAACTAAAGTTATACTTTTGAAAGGATCATTTACTTAAAACAAAATCTGTGGTCTAATATTTTATTATCTGTTTTCAATTAACAAAATTTGGTGACACAAGGGCTGGCGCTTACCTCGCGCAAAGAATCTCTTTACCGATTCAGCGAGGGCACCATGCCGCAGGCAGATCTTTTGGAAGGCAATTTCTTTTTATAGGTAAATTGTTCATATTCATTTTAGTATAATTTTTGTTTGTAATTAATTTTATATTAATCTTGTTGACTGTAAGTAATTATATTCTTGATATTATTAACAAAATGTATTAAAAAATGGGCCTCACAATAAGACCCGACCGCAGACATATTTTTAGAGAACGATCGAAATCTTTAAAACATCAGACACTATTCAGTAGTTAGGTAGTAGCCTAGATCTTGCATCTTGCCATACCCTAACATGAATGAAACCTAAGCAAACCTACGCCACAGTTATCACACTAATGACCTTTTTCTCAAGTCACGATTCGCAATACCATAAGAAATCCAAGCTTCCACGAATGCCCGTTTAATCCATTTGCTTGGTCTCCGAGTTTCCCACCCTAGCTGGCAGCGGCCTGCTTTCTCAGTCCCACATACTGCCCTTCAGGCCACATATCAAGGCCGAGCGGCAAAAACTGCGGGGATTCAGGTTATTGTACCATGTAGATGTCTATCGACGACTGGGTTCCTACTTTGTAACTCTGAGACAGATAGGTAGTTACTTAGTCGATTTTATTGTACAGTCAAGTGCAAAAATAAGTATCGAAATCGCTCATAAATATGTTACGACGTTCTTATTACACAGAATTAGAGTGCACTGGGACATATTTATGAACTTTTTTGTGTACACCTTATTTTGTCTTTGACTGTACAGTCGCCATCAGAGATATGGGGGGGGGGGGGGCAAGAAAAAATCACCAATAATCACCACGGGGGGTCATCGGACAAATCACGTGTAATTTTTTGTTACCCTGTGCTGAATAGCATTATAGCTAGTAAAAAAATATATGTCTATATAATATATGATAAAACTTAATTAAAACCTAACATTGAGATCACAATGGAAATAAAAGTTATGATACAATTAAAATGAAGCTAAAAAGTTACATACTGTGATGTCATAGGACATAGGTCATACGGTACAGAATAATGAAATTATAGGCGATCAAAAATATAAATAACTAGTAATAAGTACATATTTATCTGTCCACTCTTTGATTAGATTTTTGCAAATATTCACAGTGCAATTAGACACAAGTGCGAAAAACTTGAAATCCGAAATGAGTGGCGATATTTTAAAACACGACCGAAGAGTGTGTTTTAAATCGACACGAGTTACGAATTTCGTTTTTGCACGTGTCTCGTTCGACGTTTCTTAGTACAGATGGTCCTCCGAAGTTTTGAACCTGACGTAAAATGACCCACCACTCGCACTAGAGAAAAAAGGCACCATCTGTACTAAAAAAATTGTTTTTTGTATTTTACTTTATGGGTATATTGTAAGGGGCATTCAAAAATATCAGAGCACCACTTTGTAGCCATAACGATAAAGGCGTGTTCAGATATTTTTGCATGCTCCGGACGATACATCTGGTGGCGACTGTAGCTAGTGAACACTTTTTTTGTGAAAAATGCTGTAACTTGCTGAATTACTAAAAATTGCTCCCGAATATTGCCGTGTGGTGACGGCAGTAAAAATACATCTGTCAACTCTTCCCGTGAGTGTCATTAATCGATCGACTAAGGGATTGAAGTGTCATACGTTTATAGATATAGATGATTGATAATTGACAACAGCGTCATCAGTCATTACAGTAGACACACCAGGTACTGCGATCGGCAATCCGCTTGCCCAGCGTGGCGATTGGTCCTTACACGTAGTTAATAGGAGAGGCATGTGTCCAGTTGTTTACTGAGATAGTCTCATGATGTGCTGCTAGTAATTTCCTACGGAAATCAAGGAAATTTAATGGTTGTCGGAAGACACGTTCATTCTTATTTTAAAGAAACTAATACGCGACAGTAATTTTACAGCGTGGTTGTCCATTCGTTCTGTCCGATGTCCGTTAGATAATTGTCAGCTTAAAGTGTCCAATACCAGACCCGCCATCCTGAATAGGTACCTAGTAAATAAAAAAACATACAGTTATGGTGTCCAACTACTATCGAACTTACGTAACAAAACTCACAAGTGGAATCCTGGGTGCTTAGACAAGTTGCCAATCGCTAGCGCTTAAACGTCAATCGTAAGCGAAAGGCAGCTAACTGTCTTTGTCGCACTAATCCACAAGAGTGACAGAGAGGGAAAACTACGATACGCTACCAAGCGCTAGCGATTGGCAACTTGGCTAAGCATGCTGGGCATTCTGACCTTAAGAACGATTTATGAGATAATCTTACATGCGATTCTAAGAATGAGGTACAGTGGAGTCGTTAACACGTTTAACTGGCCATTCGTAAATCTTATTGCAACGGGAACCCAACGATCGTTAACTGCTGCTCTTAGTAAGATTAGGTATATTAAGATTTACAACTATTGTGCTGTCAATCAATATAGAATTGCATTTGCTGTAACTGACATCTCAATATACAGCTACCGGTATCTACCTACTCAGGTAAAAAAGTAAACTGTTAATTTCACAAAAATAACTTTTAGGTGTTTATATAAATAAATAAATAAATATCTTGGGACATCTTACACAAATCGACCTCGTCCCACGGTAAGCTCAATTAAGACTTGTGATGTGAGTACCAGGCGACGATATATATAATAGATAGATACATATAGATGCTTAAATACATAGACAGCCATGACCAAGGAACAAACATTTGTGATAAATAAATACACAAAGAATGCCCTCGCCGGGATTCGAACCCGGAACCTCCAGCTTCGTAGGCAGGGTCACTACCAACTAGGCTACGGAGGCTGACAAAAGGTATATAGGTACCTACCGTGTGTAAATCTAATACGGGCGATAAATTAAACCAGCAGCCGATTCATGAGATGAGCTGCCGATGCCGCGTCGCTCGCAATTATCAATTGTGACGTTTTCTATCAAAAGGGCTGATGATGGCTAAGTTTTACAGTAATATTTTTTTATTAAGATTTTCGGAGAAGCAATGGAGCTGTGAACATTGTTATGGTAGTTATGTTGTCATCCGCTTTTGAAATTAGCTGCTTCACTCGAGCATTATATAAATTACCTTCATTCCAAGCTGAAATTATAACTTCGACAGTCATGTTAACACTAAAATACATATTTTAGATAAGTACAAGTACTGATTTACCTATGCATCATAAATCGTTAT
The DNA here is from genome assembly GCA_025490895.1 of Thaumatotibia leucotreta. Taxonomy (NCBI): domain Eukaryota; kingdom Metazoa; phylum Arthropoda; class Insecta; order Lepidoptera; family Tortricidae; genus Thaumatotibia; species Thaumatotibia leucotreta. The sequence goes on along the minus strand of JALPQI010005008.1, from coordinate 16,128 downwards.
TATTATCTTTACTATGTATCTTATTTTAACAATACGAAAATATGCACTTTATGTCATAATTTATAAACTTGCGTGAGAAAATGCACGCATAGCAATAAAAGTGGAAATCTGTACACTTCCAATAGTTCCAATTGAATCTGCCTTCTTGCTTACGTTAAGGTGCGTTCAAACTAAAGGAGCATTCGCTGTTCTAACCTCCCACTCTACGAAATTCGATCGGTACACAAAACGTGATTGGTTGATTTCGTAGAACGGGCGCTAGAACAGCGAATGCTCTTTTGGTTTAAACACACCTTTACGGGTAATCGTGCGCAACTAATTTCGAATCAATGTTCGTTTTACACAACAATTGCTAGGTTAGCAAACACATATCACATATCAACCAAATTAATCTCTACACGGTAAAAACAGGTCACTTAAACTAAAACAAATTTCTTCAATGCTAAGCAAATATTTTTAATCTAAGAATATGATCCTCTCCCTATAGCCGTAAAAAAATATTTTCTTAAAAACAAATTAATTTACTCTCGGTATTTGCTTTTTATACCAAGATAGTATACCTTGAATACAAATAATCAAAAATCAAAATAAGAATGCTTTATCTAATTGCTTTAAAATTAGTTTACTTTACTTCAAGAATCACAATTACTTCAAATAAGAAAACATGAAATCAAACTAAAACAATGTCACAACAATCAAGAATTTGTATCTTGCAAACAGAAAATTTTCTTGAATTAAACATTTTATGACTTTTTGTTATAAGACAAATCAGTGATCTTGGGCATAACGCCCATATATCTATAATAAGCATTTTACTCTTGAAACCGGAATATAATTGAAGAAAAATGAATTTTTCAACTGAGAAATGCTACAGTCAGACTGGTACAAATATTTTTTAAGATAATACGTTTTTGATTTGATTCCAGTAAATATGCTAAGAATATATGTTTTCTCAAACAAAGATATCCTTTTTATCTGTGTACGATGTATGACTCTATTCCGTGGAAATATAATGGAAAAACAGTAGAACATACGAGTACGATTGTATTAGTACTTCTCTTATTAGGATATTTAGGACTAATTAAGTAATTACATACTTTATATTGGTAACGCAATTCGGGGAATTAGTTATAGTCCTCAGATATTTAACTTATCTGTGGTCTTATGTATTTGAAAACACTTCTAGAAAACTCTTTTTGTTTTAATATTAATACCAACCTATACATACCTATATTCAGGACTTTCAGGAGTTTATATTGGAAGGGGTTCCTTTTGTTGGGTTTTAATAGAGAAATAAAGAACCCATCGCAAACATAGAAATTAGTAAATTTGGAACAACTATGTTTTTCACTCCGAAGGTGACACTAGACAGATCTAATGCTTCAAGAGTATGATTTTTATGTTCGTGGTAAGCCGGCAGGTTTTTTATGGAGGCATTCCTCAAATACATGCAGAAAAAGTGTGCTCAAAAATATTACTAAAAAAAGACTAAATCCCAATAATTCAACCATGAGTCGTGAATTAGGTGGAGGTTAAATATAAATACTTATATTATCTAACTCGGTATTTAAATCCGCAGATGCGGAATTGGAATCATGGCGCGGAGCCGGGCGGCTGGCGACGCCGGCGCAGGAGGCGCAGGACGAGCGGCACGACGCAGAAATACTAGCTGCCGTGCGGGCTTCTATGCAACTATGGGAACAGAAGAGGGCGAGGACTAGGTGAGTCGTTGTTTACCCGAGAGATAGCGCTGTTCGGCGGAGCGCGGTAGCTACATCGCGCAAGCGTTTGTCAACACACAATAATTATCTGGCTACGCTATTGAAGGGGGCGCAGAACGAGAGCCACGACACACAGTTCTAGCCGCCCTGCGGGCTTCTATGCAACTATGGGAACAGAAGAGGGCGAGGACTAGGTGAGTTGTTGTTTACCCGACAGATGGCGATGTTCGGTGTGGAGTAGTTTTTACATCGCGCAAGCGTTTGCTGACACAATATTATAAATAAACTGACAAAACTAGCTACGCTCGAGTAGGAGGTGCAGGACGAGCGTCACGACGCAGAAATACTAGCAGCCGTGCGGGCTTCTATGCGACTATGGGAACAGAAGAGGGCGAGGACTAGGTGAGTTGTTGTTTACCCAAGAGATCGCGCTGTTCGGCGCAGCGCGGTAGCTATATCGCGCAAGCGTTTATCGACACACAATATAATTATCTGGCTACGCTATTGAAGGTAGCGCAGGACGAGCGCCACGACACACAGGCCTTGACGCCGTGCGGGCGTCAATGCAACTATGGGAACAGAAGAGGGCGAGGACTAGGTGAGTTATTGTTTACCCGACAGATGGCGATGTTCGGTGCGGAGTAGTTTTTACATCGCGCAAGCGTTTGTTAACATACAATATTATAAATAAACTGACAAAACTGGCTACGCTCGAGTAGGAGGTGCAGGACGAGCGTCCCCAACAAACATATTAGCTATAACAGCAACTCATTTAGAATCCTGAGTGATATAGTAGTTTTATAAGACGCATATTAATAGTTTTAGGTGATACTATGGAAATAAACAGTCCTCTTAATACACTGGTGCTAGTAAGGTGATATAATAGACATAAGATTGCATATTGTAGCTAAAAGCTGTAATAAGGTGGTATTAACTGCCTTTTTATATGCTATGGTTACCACTTTAAGGATATTTTAACACTGGAGGTTCTTTTGGGGTGCCCATTATAACTTACTCGCGCTGTAGCTCTATAATCGCGTTATGTTTACCTTTTAGTGCTTAATGCCGCCTACAGTGTTACAAAAGCTATAAAAATAACCTTAAGCCATTTAAGAGTGGTAACATGAGTTCTTATAGCACTTAGTAATTTAGTGATGCAACAGACATAATTTTCCCTGTTAAATCACTTAGCTTTTTAGAGCTTGAAGTGCTATAACAGCGATATGGCCGTAGCTCTACAAGAGTGTTTACGTGAACATTATTACCACTTAAAGTTATTTTTAACGCTTTGAGGTATAAGATACCTCGCTCTATAACCTTTAATGGTTATCGGGAATACATTTAAAGCTGTCAATCATGTGTTTAGAGCGTGAAACGCCATTTTTGTTTACAAACAAATACAAAAAAATGCTTAAAATATGGTAATAAAGCAGCAATTGTTAAGGTAATTGTTCTAATATTACAATATCTAGTATGTGTAGCATAACCATTCACAAAACTGAAGATTATAATTAACTTACTTACCAAACATAACCTAGGCTACAGTACTTTTAGCATACCAAATTTATTAAAACTTGTACATTTCCGAGGCGCTTGAAAATTGAGATGTAAAATACCACATATAATGACAGAAAAGTAACAACCGCATTAGAATTTTGGTTGAATTCACTAATACGCGTCGTGAAACTGTGTACTAAACTGGTAATGATTTCACAATCCATCAAGTCGCCATTACAAACAATCTTCATTGCACACAACACAAACCGATTGAAATCGTATTAAATATTTTGACATTTAAAACTACACAAACGATTATAGCTATAAAAGATTCCATATTGCGACGCACAGCGATTATTTTCACTATAGCAGTGTTCTTGTAACACTTTAAGTGATACAAGATGACATTTTACGCGGTTATTGCGACGCACAGCGATTATTTTCACTATAGCAGTCCTCTTGTAACACTTTAAGTGATACAAGATGACATTTTACGCGGTTATTAGAACTATAAGCGAAAATACTGCTACTCTAGCCCTTTATTATCACTCCCGGCAACAATTATCCCTATTGTAGCACTATTATATCACTAGTTTATCACTATTGCGCATAAAATGAACCACTATCGAACTTCGAGCTCTAGCGGCGGTGCCTATTTGCGCCTATAAGAGAGTTATAGCGTGCTATATCGCTAAATTTTAGGCCACACTATCGCTATCAGTATTTAATCGAAAGAATATACAGCTTTTGTAGAACTAGTTTTATCGCTAAAATGTTAGTTGGGTCACGACGCAGAAATACTAGCCGCCGTGCGGGCTTTTAAGCAACTATGGGAACAGAAGAGAACGAAGAGTGGTGAGTTACCCGAGAGATGGCATCGCGCAAGCGTTTGTCGACACACAATAATTATGTGGCTATGCTAGAGAAGGAGGCGCAGGACGACCGCCACGACGTAGAAATGCTAGCCGCCGTTCGGGTCTCAAAGCAACTATGGGAACAGAAGAGAGCGAGGACTAGGTGAGTTATTATTTACCCGTGAGATGGCGTGGTTTAGAGCAGCGCGGTAGCTACATCGCGCAAGTGTTTGTTGACAATACGATAATATAAATAGACGGATAAAACTGGCTACACTGGAGAAGGAGGCACAAGGCGAACTGCACGACGACAGGAATGCTACCCGCCGTGCGGGCTTCCATGCAACTATGAGAACAGAACAGGGCGAGGACTAGGTCATACTAGGTGAGTTGTTGTTTACCCGAGAGATGGCGCTGTTCGGCGCGGGGCGGTTTCTACATCGCGCAAGCGTTTGTTTACTTATCTTGAACTTAGATCGGAATGGCACCTGTAAGTTTTCACGTGAGTAATATAGACGGAGCTACACCAAGGAATCAGAGGTGAATATCGCCATCACATTCCTTTGTGTAGCTCCGTCTCTACTGCTTACGTAAAAACACAGATGTGAGTCCGGCCTTATGAATAAACTTATATAACTAGCTACGCTTCGGTAGAGCAGGTGGCCAGGAATGAGGTGCATAAATTCTAGCAGCTGTGTGGGCTTCTATAAAACTATAGGAGCAAAACAGAGATACCTAGGGCTAGGTGAGACGTTTATGCAAGAGATGGCATTGTTTGGTGCGGTGCGAATGCTACATCGCGCAAGCTTTTGTTTACTTACTATGAATAAACGGATACTTAGCTACCTACTAAGTATAACGGTAGAGCAGGCCAAGATGTTAGACTAATCATTAGATTTATATGTTCTGACTATTAGAGACCACATCTATCTCTACTTATTGTACTTACATCTTCATTTAGGTATTTTTAATCAATTTTGTGTTTAAAAACTAAAATGCGTGTTAGCTGTAAGATGTATTATTATTTGAAAAAATAAGTCCCGCTAAGTTTCTTGCCGAGTTCTTCTTGGGTCAGTGGTGTAGGGTTAGAACCAGAAGTAGATTTTTTTTATTTGTTATATTTAAATTATAAATTCATTCTTTGTTATATTTAGTTTAACGATTCAAAAGCGCTCGTTTCTGGTCCTACTTGAATAAAGAATACTTTGATTTTGACGTCACGTCACTTAACATTAAAGTTATGAGTACATAAGTACATTTGATTTCTACATCGCGCCATTATAGGGCCGGTATAGTGCATTTAGTTTAGTACACTGGCAGATGATGCCTTAAGGTGCATTCAGACCAAAAGAGCATTCGCTGTTCTATCCCCCGCTCTACGAAATCAACCAGTCACGTTTTGTGTAACGATCGAATTTCGTAGAGTGGGGGGTTAGAATAGCGAATGTTCGTTTGGTCTGAATGCACCTTTACGCGCTTCCATGAACCCGTAAGAACAGAAGAAGAATGCGGACAGATAATACGTTTAGGTACACAATAAGTACCTACGAGGTACATACGACTAAGAGGTGTGAATGTCCCTAGTACTAGAAATTTACTCATTAATCGACCTGAATTCTCCGATAGGTTCTTAGGCTGCTGCTAATATATGACAAAATTAAAGTGGGTAATAGGTACGGTCTACTAATTACGTGGAAGTCAGTTAATAAGATAACACTCCATCCATGAAATCACTTCAGTTCAGACTAAATGATCCATCATTTACTAATCAAATCACATGTCTAGTTAATTAAATTTACGAATGAGGTTATTAAAGCAAATCAATAAATACAGTTCCAGATACAAAAAATACAATTAAAGCCAAATAAGCATTACTTTCACCGTTCCGCTGCCACTTTCTATCGCGCAAATTCATTAATTCGCCGCTGTATGCGCCGGCGCAGTTGACGGCAGCGCGGAAATGTTTGCTCACACGATTTGTATTGACAATACAACAATAACGAGGCAGTTCTTGGAAAATGTTAGGTTAGGGCGCAAACACTAGTAAAAAAGTTCCATTTCCAGGATGCTTAGCCAAGTTGCCAATAGCTAACGCTTAGTAGCGTATCGTAGTTTTCCCTCACTGTCACTCTTTGATATTAGTGCGACAATGACAGTTAGCTGCCTTTCGTTTACTGAGTGGAATGCCTTGCCCGAATCTGTTTTTCCACATGTGTACAATCTGAATATCTTCAAGGCAAGAGTGAATAGGTATCTCATAGGTAAGCGTGGTCAACCGTAGACTGCACATCATCACTTACCAGCAGGTATGATCATGGTCAAACGTCTACCTATTATGAAAAAAAACAGTGCCTAATCCTAATTGCGAAGACATTAATGTCCCTCTTAATAAACACCACTACAAATGCAATTTCAAGCTCTCAATAATTCATCTTCTATAAGTATTTGGCTTTTTGACTGACGATGACGGTTGGTAAATCTGAAAGATGTTACTACTTAAACAGGTTAGGTACAGTCGAGTTCATAAATATATGAGCAAATCCAAGGCTTCAATAATAATTGAGCATAGAAAAGTACATATGCATCTGAACAGATTCACCAATCAAAAATATGTGTACCTACATTTATTTTTGAAGCCTTGGATTTGCTCATATATTTATGAACTCCACTGTACCTATTAAAAACAAACACTTAATGGAAGAAATCTTTTCTGCTGTCACTCAATCAAATAAATGATTTATGCATTGGATACAACTGTCATTTGTTTGACTCCGCACACTAAGAATACCTGGCTTAGTAAAAACCGAAGGATATTCTAGACAGCTTCATTACCTAAGTCTGTATTGTATCGAGAGGTAGGAATGTTATTCCTAATTTACATATTCTAAAGTCAAGTTCATTTGTCTCGTACATAATAGCTATATATGTTTTTTAAATATAAAATATTTTTGTCATCTCTTTAGGCATGTATGTAGGTACAGTTCACAATCAGTGTTTAACCTTCTGCTCGATAAAAGAAAATGAATATTCAAATCGTACCAAAATAAGTATGCATATAGGTATCGAAGTATTGTTTTCTTAATGACATTCTGACAAACATAAGTTACAAAAATAACATAAAATATAAAGTTAACTTTAAACAAAAACATCGAATGACGCAAGTCAACAGAATATCATGAAATAAAAAATTGGACAATAACCACCAATGTGACCTATGCTTTACCTAAGTTCATACATAGGTGGTTCATACCTGCTTCTATTTCGCGATTGGTTAAGGTGCGTTCAGACTTAAAGAGCATTCGCTGTTCTAACCTCCCACTCTACGAAATCCGATCGTTACACAAAACGTGATAGGTTGATTTCGTAGAGCGGGGGATAGAACAGCGAATGCTCTTTTGGTCTGAAAGCATCTTTACGTGGTGTTGGACAATAATAATGTCACGTAGTTAAATTAAAGAATTAAAAGAATGCGTAAAAAATGTTATTTTGTCCCGTAATAATTTTGCTCTCTCTTTGCTGATTTTTAACGAATCGCTGTTGGTTCCCTTATTAAAAAATCTGTCGTCTGATAAGAAACACTTTCATTTTACTGAACATCCTTATTTCTTTGCAGAACGAAAAGGTCACAAGGCAGCGTTTGTTACGGCGACTTCGGCTGTTTCGAGGACTCAGGTCCTTTCGCCTACCTCGAGACGCTACCCAGCCCACCACATGAAGTCGGGACACATTTCCTGCTTTATTCAACAGTTAGCAGGTATCAAACAATACTGTTAATTACTATAGATTCCTATTTTTAGTGTCATGGTACTTATAGCAAATATAGCAATACAATGTGTAGTTTAAACGTAGAATTGACGTCATCACATCAAAAAATAAGATTCGATATTGTTATAAGAAATCGGGCTCAAATATAAAATAATACATTACGACACAAGTGCGAAAAACATGAAATTCGAAACGAGTGGCGATGTTTTAAAACACGACCGATAGGGAGTGTTTTAAAACGACACGAGTTACGAATTTCGTTTTTGCACGTGTCTCGTACGACGTTTTTTAGTACAGATGGCCCTCCGAAGTTTTGGACCTGACGTAAAATAACCCACTTCTCGCACTAGAGCCTAAAAAGTACACCATCTGTACTAAAAAATAAATTTCGATATTGTTATAAGAAATCGGGCTCAAATATAAAAAAATGCTTTTAGATTTTTAGTGGCTATCTGTCGTATCAAGAGACTATAAATAAATAAATATAAATAATAAATAAATATCTTGGGACATCTTACACAAATCAACCTAGTCCCACGTTGTGATGTGGGTACCAAGCGACGATATATAGGTATAATAGATATATACATATAGATACTTAAATACATAGACAGCCATGACCAAGGAACAAATATTTGTAATAAATAAATACACAAATAATGCCCTCGCCGGGATTCGAACCCGGAACCTCCAGCTTCGTAGGCAGGGTCACTACCAACTAGGCTACGGAGGCTGACAATATATAGTAAAAAAAAAGAAATGTTGTCCTTTTTCGAGAGGAGCCCTCAACTAAATCGCAATAACTTCCAGAGGCGACCAGCCGCTGCTAGCAGTGTCAGCCAGCAACATGTCAGCGGCGTGGGGCTGGGCGGCGCGGGCCTTCGACGCCGCCCGGCCCACGCGGGTCATCGTTCACGGCTTCGGCTCCAACTGCGATAATGTCTGGGTGTACGAGATGCGGTCCGCGTTGATGGCTGTGGTGAGTGTCCTGAGACGACCAGCCACTGTTAAAAGTGTCCGCCAGCAGATGTCGTGGTCGTCGTGGTATAGAATTGGCGCTGACTCAGCATACATGCTGTAGACTCGAGAGTCCACAGCGCTGATCTTCCGTCAGAACCACTAAATCTACACTAGTGCAAAGACGACTAGCCAAAGATTGCTATGTCAGCGGCGCGGGTGTTCGACGCTGCCCGGCCCACGCGGGTCATCGTTCACGGCTTCGGCTCCAACTGCGATAATGTCTGGGTGTACGAGATGCGGTCCGCGTTGATGGCTGTGGTGAGTGTCCTGAGACGACCAGCCACTGCTAGCAATCTGTCAGCGGCGCGGGTGTTCGACGCCGCTCGGCCCACGCGGGTCATCGTTCACGGCTTCGGCTCCAACTGCGATAATGTCTGGGTGTACGAGATGCGGTCCGCGTTGATGGCTGTGGTAAGTGAAGTCAATGAACATACTAGCACGTCTTTTCATCTACAGATGGTTTAAACAGCATCCTGGAAGCGACATCTGCGTTCATGGCTATACAGTCCTAAACGTCAGGAGAGGATGTCTCGTCAGGTGGTCATACTCGGCAGATGTATGCTCCCCTAGTAGATGAACGGGGGTTGGAAGCCTGCTTGTGGCACGTTTTTCTTTTAAGGAGGCAAACCAGACATCGTTGTGCTTCGACTGATCAGCGGCCCTACCGCGAAAAACGAAATTCGTAAATTTCGAGGATTTGTCTCTCCCGCTCTAATGACGCATTCGTTTGAGTGACAGCGAAAAATCCTCGAAAGGACCATGCGTCAAAATTGCCCCAAGACCAACAAACATGAGAGTTAGATCATTAAATAGGTCTTTAACTTTACTTCATTTCATTATATGGGCACGAAATCGAATTCCATTGCAGAACTGAGATATTCGTATATTTGTCAGCCTGAATACGAGCTAATTCAGTAGAAAACCTCTGTAGATTTAGCCACTAGTTTATTTTGGTAGCTGCAGCTACCAGTGATCACCCTTATTTTGTATGTAAAAAAAGGCTAATGTCAAAAGAAACTAAGCGAGTGAGGTGATTAACATACAATCACTTGTGCACAATCTTTTTTTTTACACACTTCGATATCCTAATGATTAACGACCAGTATCTCTGATCTATGAGATATTCATATTTTTGTCAGTGTGAATACAATCTTCACACTGACAAATATGAATATCTCAGTTCTGCAATGGAATTCATCTTGGTGCCCATAGAATGAAACGAAGTAGATTTAAAGACCTATTCAACAATGTAACTTTTAGCTGTGTTGACTTTGGGGCAAAGTTCCATACAAAGTTGGGCATGGTCCTTTACGAATATCGTTTTTCGCGGTAGGGCCGCAGGACTGTGTATCATTAATAGCACGACGCCGACGGCACCTGGATCGGTCTTCAGCCAGATAGGCCTCCCCCAGCAGGGGGATTGATGCTATAATCGCCACGCTTGGCAGGCGGGTTGGTGATCACAGTTGAATACCTACACCGCATTATGGGGATACTGCTGCCCTTCCACCGATATGCATATGCCTCGACAGCTCTAGAGCTAATTAAAGCGCTAAATATGGTTCATACATACTCGTAAACTTCACCTAGCAACTAGATATAATTATACCTACTTACTGGTACGAACAGTCACTTAGACACGGAACCCGCATGTCAAACTGCTAACCTTACATTCCTGACACATTCAAGTCATTAACCCTTGGTAAGCTAATAGGTATTACTTTATCTGTTCTCTTCATTGTCATAAACTTTCAAAGGATTATATACATTTGCAGGAAGAATGCAACGTGGTGTGCGTAGACTGGGAAGGCGGAGCCACGATGCCCAACTACCTGCGAGCCGCTGCCAACACCAGGCTTGTTGGCAAGCAGCTGGCCATGCTGTTGCAAGGTACTCTAACCCCCTTCATAAACGTCTCCTTAGCAAGCCGATAAGTATTGTTTGATAAAGGGCTGTTTTTTCAACCCTCAGTTAAAATTATTACCGTCCTTATCTCAGTTAGGTCACCAGTCAACAAAATTTATTTGACAGATGAAGGGTCCATGGAAAGAATATGTCTAGTCGATTCAAATTACAGAAGGAAAAAACACCTTAGGTACTACAGAATGGTGTGAATTTGTCCTTATTTTTTAAGCACTGGACATGTTTTTTCCGTGGACCCTTCAGATACTGTTAATTGGGAATTAAAAAATAAGTAGGTACTAACAATAACAGGAATGTAATTATTTGCTGCTATTGTAACGATCGGGGGGCTAGGTTACCATGATCTCTTTAATGAGATTCAGTTTAGGTTCAGCCTGTCTCTTTTTGACAGTTAGGTATTCTATGGAATTGACACATCACATCGCGATTCAGATTAGGCCCTAAACTGAATCGCATTAGTAGATCCTAGTAGCCCCCCAGATGCCAACATTACACAGTTATTCAAAAATACTAAACACCTTACTAATTGTCATTGGCAATGACAATTAGTAAGGTGTTTAGTATTTTTGAATCATTGCCTTATGTGCGGTCTGAGATGTTTTCTCCGCTCAGATATTGTATGATGGCGATTGTTACAAACCTATCAGTAATAAATATGCAATATCTAGTAACAACCAGGGATAGGTACCTACGATGCGAGACGGAGCGAGAAATTGCTTGACGATAAAATACGTTACTGATAAAATTTAACATTTTGTAACGAACACAGAAATTGCATAAGGATAGGTGCACGTGGTGCTCCTTGCTTGGCAACAAATCGTCGGTTGACAACCAAACCAACCAATTGAAATAAAGCTCGTATGTCAGTTCTGATTCAATACTGATATAAGAGTTTGCTAAGAGCAGTGAAAGATTGTGTAGCGAGTTTTGCATGCCAGCCGACGATATCATTTTTGTTATGGCTGCCATTAGCGGTAGTTGAAAAGAGTGAGTTATATTCCTAATGAGTCTGATATGTATGCCTGAAAAATGGTGAGTTCTATCCTCATTTTAATAAGGATTAACTGTCAAAAGATAGTTCTTAGATTTCAGCGGCTATAACCTGACATGACTTACGTCATATTAGTATGGAAATAGCTCACCATTGGGCCCCTTAGTGTCAATTGTCAACTAATGGCGACGTGTACACAGGGTTCGCGAAGCACATCGACCTGCGGTTCGAAGACGTGCACTTGATCGGCTTCAGCCTGGGCGCCCACGTGGCTGGCTTCGCGGGGTCCGAGCTGCGGAACATTAGTCGCATCACAGGTAAGATAAGTTTCAATAGTCCCCAGCTATAGCGATAGACAGCAAACTGGTGGATGTTACATAGCAAGCCAAATCGGCCATAGAACGCGAGAAGTCACCCATGCTAGAACCAGTGCCTTACCATTACATCTACCTATCATGTTTATTATTCGCCGCTTTTGATTTGGATGGCTGTGTTTACCTACACACAATAGTTTGGGCCTCTAAAGACAAAGCTACGTCTTTAGGTCTTCATGTATTTGGGATATTGCATCCCCCATTAGACTATAATTTACCCATTTCCACAGAAACATCGCTTTGTCTTGGTTTCACGGGTCACCTGTGATACCACGACAAAGCACAGATGTTTCTGTGCAAATGGGTAGGTATTATCAAAGGAACTGATTCCCTCCATAATACCCACCTATATGTAGGATGTATCCGAGTAATTCCGAATGACAAAAAAACGCCGGATAATTCCGATAGATGACACTTAAGCCGATGTAATTACGAGTGATTTTTCTGTGATTTTCAGAATCACAGTAAGAAATCTTACATAGGACTTACGAAGCAAATCAAAATCTTTTATTACGATAATTATCTAACATTCCATTGAATCTGCTTGAGTTTTTCCAATAATTCTTGTATGTATAACTCCAGGTCTAGACCCAGCGGGACCGCTCTTCGAGTTTCAAGACCCCCGCGCCCGGCTGGACCGCGGAGATGCGTCCTTCGTAGACGTCATCCACTCTAATGGGGAGACCCTGATCCTGGGCGGCTTGGGCGCCGCCCAGCCGCTCGGGCACGTCGACTTCTACCCCAACGGGGGTCGAGTGCAGCACGGGTGCTCCAATTTGTAAGATATTAATGTACAATCCTAATCTTACTGTAGCCGTATTTCCCATTAACCCTTTATAGGGCACCGGCCTCAAATACGACCAACCTGTATTTTTGTGTATTGTTTCCTGGTACAGATTTTTTTGTACTTTAAGATGACGCTAAATTTAGGGTGCTTAGCCAAGTTGCCAATCGCTTCACGCTCAATTTGTCAATCGTGGACGATAGGCTAACTATCTTTGTCGCAGTAATAAGAAACAGTGACAGAGAGGCAAAATTACGATACGTTCTGAGCGTTAGCGATTACCAACTTGGCTAAGCACCCAGGATTTTTTAGGGTCCTGCCTGTTAATACCTACAGTGGTTAATACCTGAGATAAGGATGTGGTATGTTGGAGACAACCCCCACTCAGGAGCTTGCGCTGCAAACCGTGCGCTGAAATACTTTAATGTACGAGTTCACCTAATGGCCACGTGGCATCTACTTGTACAGTCTAATAATATGTATACATTTCGGAACGTATGTCAAAGGTATAAGGATCAAAATCGTATACATATTATTAGAGCCGACCGTACTTAGGGAATTAATGTTTGGCTCCAATGTGTGATCCAAAAGATGAATTGGGTTGTAGGCAAATTCAGATTGATCGAAGGTTTTACATTGAATACTTACTTAATTTTTATTTAGTTTGTAGCCATTCTTGCAGCCAAGCCAATACATCAGCCAATGATAGTCCACTGCTGGACGTAGGCCTCTCTTATTAACTATTGCGTATAAACGCATTAGGAGGTATGCCCATAATCGCCACGCTAGGCAAGCGGATTGGCGATCGTAGTAATGTGTCCACTATGATGACGCTGCTGCCCATCATCAATCTTTTATCAAAATAATAGTCAGTGACACTTCAATCCCTTAGTCGACTCTTATGACACCCGCAGGCGGAGTTGGAGTGGTGACAAAATTTGTCAATACATTTAATGGATCTACTGCCGTCACCACACGGCACGCAGAAAGAATCCTCTTATAAACATGTTTATAAGAGGATTCTTTCGATACATATTTATTATTATTCTTATTACCCGGACTTAAAGTGCACTGGGACATATTTTTGAGCATTTTTTAAATACACCTTATTCTGCCTTTGACTGTACCCGTGTTGGAAACAAAGAAGTTTCAAACAAATTTTCTCTGTGTTCAGGTTCTTGGGAGCCGTGTCAGACCTGGTGTTACCATGGGCCGCGGCGTCAGTGGAAGGCCGCTCGCTTTGCAACCACCGACGAGCTTACAAGTTCTTCACCGATTCCGTGTCGCCCAAATGTCACTTCCCTGCATTCCCCTGTTCCGATTACGACACTTTCCTCGAGGTGAGTCTTAAACTTCAATAAAAGCTGCGACGGTATATCCTGTTGTCCCGTATCGACTCACTGTCTAAGCAAGGGCTGATACAAGTCGCTAATAAAAGAAAAGCAATTCATTCTCGCACCGTCCAGACATTCCACACAGTCTAAAAGGCTTCAAGTTGTCTCGGCTGGAAAGTGTTCTTCTAGTGCTCTAATATACATTTACGGGACCAATCAATCGTGCTATCTAAGGCGTTGTGAAGTTTGTCGAGCAGGTTTTGAAGGTGAAAAATCACAATCGATTCAAGTATCGTACCTGCTAAGTTAATCTGGTTTCCAGGGTCGATGCTTCCCGTGCGGCGGCGAGGAGCGCTGCGGCAATATGGGGTACTACGCGGACCGCTCGCTGGGGCGCGGGCAGCTATATTTGCTCACTAGAGAAGAGGAGCCGTTCTGCGGTGAGTCAGCCCTAGGATCGGCAGGTTTGGAGTCAAGGTCGTTGCTCATGGAAAGGAGCATACGGAGAGAAGCGGTGCGGTAACCTAAGACTAATAACTACGCAAAGCTTGCGCTGTTTCGCTCGGTCAGATTATTTACCAGAACTCTAGGCTGGACAAGTCTAATTTTCAGATTCAAAGAGTGGTGTAGGACCAGGCTATTTCGGAAGTGAGTAATGGCTTTATTACGCGGGAAGAAGTTCAGTAACACATATCGTCGGTTGACAATTAAAACTCACTAAGTAACAAATACCTACTTGAAATAAAGGTCGTATCTCAGTTCTGATTCAATACCAAGATAAGAGGTTGCTAAGAGTAGTTTTTATAGTGAGTTTTGCTTGTCAGCCGACGATATCATCCCTTATTAAACAAAATGTTCCCAGTGACATAGGCAGCTCATTCCAAAGACTTATCCCTAGTCGCCTGTAGTAGTCTTCCTTCACTAAATGTTAATACCATATAATACCACTTTTTGTGTGTTTTTGCAATGCAAACCTGTTTGGGCCTATAGGCATGCATGTTACGCTACATAAGCAAAACGGTACTGAATGTGTCATACTTTGGCAGTCATAAGTGATTATTTCACTGTGACAGACTGACTATTTACTCTATCATTGGGCCTATTCCCACCTGTTACCACCCATCTGACACCTGTGGTAACAAAACAACTGGGATTTTTTTCCCACCTGTTACCACTAGAGTACTTGGTGGTATCTACTGGGCATATTTTTCCCACTTGTTACCATTAAAATATTTGGTGGTATCTACTGGGAAAAAGGAATCCCAGGCATTTTATTTCCCAGTTGTTCCCACTGGAACAACATGGAAAACATACAGTCGGAAACGAAAGCCCTGTCAGGTTCAATCCCACAAGGTAGTAGGTAATCTTGGATGCCTATTATTTTTAATTTATATCAATGAACTGCCAAAAATATTTGATAATACTTGTGTCCTCTTTGCAGACGATATTTCCATAGTTTTTCCTTACATGAATATAAACAATAACCTGAATTCTCTTTTGCACAATACCCTAACCAAAGTTGTCGATTGGCTAAATATCCATAACCTAGAACTTAACCTAGATAAAACAAAACTAATGCAATATAAACCGTACCAAAAAAGTAACTTAAATATTAACTTTACATACCTCAACCAAACACTAGAATGTGTCGATTCAACCAACCTTCTGGGAATTGAGATAGACACAAACTTAAATTGGAAGTCTCATACCCAAAAACTTGCTTCAAAACTATCCAGTTTTACTTATGCCTTGATGGAAATAAAAAAACACACCGACTTAAAAACTGCACTATGTGCCTATCATGCATTTGCCCATTCTTGGCTACGGTATGGCATCATTATATGGGGCAATAGTACTAACGTGCC